>JAWQRM010000026.1:0-39325 GCA_033557675.1 Coptodactyla brooksi | reverse complement strand
GTGTAGTATAAAGCAGCATCTAACCATGTTTCCCACCGAGTTAACACTGGGTGAGGTGGTAATGGAATGTTAGGCAACCTTTCTCTGAAGAGTTGCACTCTTAAAGGGGCTTTAATGGAAATCTTTTTGCAATTTTTTATTAATTCATTAACAAGAGGAAATTGAAGCCGTATAATTTCGGCAACCCGATTAAGTCCATGTGCTAAACACGTACAATGAATCAAATTTGCATAAAAAACTTTAAGATTTGATGCAGTTTTCGGCATTCGAAACCATTAATAAAATTTTATGATAGGGCACAGCTTCGGGAAGATAAAAGTTTGTTAATGTATCATTTACAAATCTTGCAACTATATTGTTATTTGTTGCTTCCGCCTCTTTTGAACATATCAAGTATGCTTTGGTGAAAACTACCTCATTCAGCACGCCTACGATTAAATTTACCACATACCTCCCACAAACATCTGTAGTTTCATCAACACTAAACCAAATGTAATTATTATCTATTAGCGCTTTTATTTTCTGTATAGTTTCTTTATATACAAAACTAATGCAATTTTTTCCAAGAGTACTTTCACCCGGAACATGTCTCTTGCAATATTTTTCCAAAAATGATTTGAGGCCATCAGCTTGTAATTTGTTTAATGGTGTATTACACTGTACCACAGCTTTGCGTAAATCAAAATTAAATTGTTGTTGTTCGTTATAGCCAGAACATGACTGTAAGGATTCTGCAATTGTTTGTTGCTTACAGTTATTTGTCAACTTTTGTAGACTTCGTTGATGCAAAATTGTTCGTAGATGTTGTTGAATATTGTATTTTTTATCGCATAAAATCTAGAATTATGAACGAACAAAGTTAATCCGGGTATAGATCACGATAAAAAAGTAAACCCTTTTTTCTGTACAATACTTCGAAACGGAATCTATTGTTTCTTCATCAGGTACAGTAAATTTGAGTAATTATGAAATCATCGAAATGTTGAGAAATAAGATTATTGAAAACTGACATCAAAACAAGTTAAATATTTTAAAAAGTTAAATTTAAACGATTCAAAATCCATGAAAAATCAAACGTAAAACAAGTGCAACAGGTGAAGCCGGTTAAAATTATGAACAATTAAGTAGCAAGGATCTAATCTTTAAAAACTTATAACTTACTGTCTTTACCAAAGCTCGGCAAAATAATCTACCATTTTCTAATTGCAACTCATTTTGTTCTATTAAATTTATTAAATTAGGTTTCTGTTTTGGAATTTTAAAATTATTTTACGTAAAACCAAACTAACTCAGGTAGATAACAGCGTTAAAACAACTTTACTCGTGCGTTGCCGCAGGAGGAATGTACGAGGAAGAATTGTAGGCTTTCCTACATTTACAAATACGAAAGATACCGGGGAATTACAGAAACGATGTGTTTTAACATATATCTTTCCAGTAGTGCTGGTTGCTGGTGCGACGCGATCAATGGGGAAATACATAGGATACTATATGTGGAGATGGGAGAAAATAGTCGATCTAATGCATATTTAGATTTTTTTGTTCGACCTGCTATTTATCATGTTTCTTAAGTATTTTTTAAATACTTTTTGTTTCACACCAGTATATTTCTTAGCTCTTTATAGAAAATTATACATAAAAGCTGCAAATAAGCACAAAACATTAAATTAAGGACAAAAATTACAAAAAAATCAAATAATCGTTAGTACCAAATGACTTATTTTTACACAATTCGTACACATTTTAATAGAAAATGTATCTGCTTATAATATTTATAATAAGCTTAATGCTTAAAAATTTGGGCTCTAATCATAAACTTTCTGGATACTACAATCGCCAAAAAGGAAGACAAATTATGATACAACATTTACGGAAAACCGACACACTTGGACAACATAATCCACTGCACGTCTACGCCACGAAAACAAAGAACAAACAGAGAAACATTCTAACAAAGAACAATGCAGGAATCAGAAACAAAATACAATAGACCACATTCACGTACACAAGACCACACATTCGCTGCGTAACAAAAAATGTTCAAGAAATTCAGCATAAACAGTGCATTCCGGACTGCACAGGCATAAGACAAGCAGCACAGCCAACAGTAGCAAAACAAATCAAATGGAACAATCCAGAATATACAAAATCAACCGTTGCACATGCGAAATGAACTACATCGAGCAAGCAGGAAGAAAGTTGAGCGATTGATACAAAAAACAAATTTCCAAATTATAAAAATCTTAGGTAAAAGCGAAAAACTCAATATCCATGAAAACATAGAAATATTCAGAGAAGCCCTAAAATATCTCGCAATAAATATCCAGATAAAAACTAATTCCTATCCTATATTTCAGCCAACTAAAGTCCTACGATAAAACAACAATCCACAATATATAAGAGAAAACTACACCACATACATCACTCTTGAAAATAACGATATACTAAAACGTGTCGACTGCAAGAAAAAAAGTGCTCATCAATCACGAATCAAGAAACA
The DNA here is from genome assembly GCA_033557675.1 of Coptodactyla brooksi. NCBI lineage: Eukaryota > Metazoa > Arthropoda > Insecta > Coleoptera > Scarabaeidae > Coptodactyla > Coptodactyla brooksi. Next base: position 36,825 of record JAWQRM010000026.1, on the reverse strand, counting down.
TAGAACACATTATGTGCAAGACGAGACCAGGAAGAAAACTTATAGACACATATTCAGAAGGAAAACACAAAGCAAAGCAAAGACTAAACATACAAAACCGCTACCAGAAGTCACGAATGTCTTTCAATGCTTCTGATGATGCTAGCTTGATCAGCAAAACGTGCGTGGATTTAGTTAGTTACCAGTTTTAGTGTAATGGTGACAATTTTTGGACTTTGTTATTTCGTAACAGCATCTTTTATTTTATCATTTATTGATTTTTGTATTGATTATTCCATTTGTTGACAAACACTAGTTTCTCTCTGTTCCCCTTTTGATTACTTTCAGCTTACACTATTTCTATAAACTTCTTATTATTAACAATTATTGACATGTTACACTGTCGGAAGTAGTTATTCTAATGCAATCTCTCCTTATGTGTGCTTGTTCCACTTTCCGTGAGTAAATCTACTATTCCGTGGTAATATTCACCAGATTGATACGTTACATGCAATTTTATTTTCTGAAACAAAAGGTTTTGTTTTGTATCACTGTAATGACAGTGCAGATTATTATTAGGTTATTGTTATTAGATATTTATACACCTTTTACTGTTTTATTTTTATTATTGCATGCTTTATGTCACTTTACATGGACATAAATCATCCACGAAGGTGTTAACGCGCGATGTACATTATTGATAATAATACTATTAATAGCAATGGTTATAATGTTTATGATGTTCATAAACTATAAAACTAAATGTATATTACATAATATAATCTTCTAGTTAAAGCGAACTCGTTTTATTCGTGCGGATTCATTAATTTGGGTAACAACTTATGTTTCGATTAGAAAGGTATGGGATTATCTATAATTTTATTTCTGCGTTGTTTTTAATAAAATAATTTTACAATAGAAATTTATTTGCGTACTTCGATAATAAATTCATAACAGTTTACTGGCTAGATCATTTCTCGAGGCAGTTCATTCCAAAAATGTGAGAAAACGAATGGTATCATTTCATTTTAAATGATACGTCCCCTATGGAATGTATTCTTTAAACTATGTGTTAAAATGCGCTCTTTTTATTAATGGAATATCATTTTTATTTATTTTACCAGATTTTAAATAAGATGTTGAGTAACTTTTGCTCAACTATTATTTCAAAATATATTCAAAATGTAGAATGTATGCGTATACCACATTGCCAAGTTTTGCTTGATTTTACATAACGTTTTGAGCAGCTTTTCTTAGATCTTTTACTTATTTGAAAGTTAATTCCAAAATAAAAATTAATTTCTAAAAATATTAAAAATAATCATTTGGACGTAGGAAATACCAGGATATTATGTGTTCGAGGGACATATAAAGAAAGTTTGTAATTTGTTAGTTTTTCCAAACGAAATGTTTTGCACCTATGTAAATTAATTGATCCACAAAATAAATTAAAAACTAACCATGGGAGCTGTTACTAAAACAGAAGCACAATCAAACATAAAAAATATGAAATAAATGGTTCACAAATAACAGTATCGAGGATATTGACAAATATAAACGATAAAGAGAAAAAAGATAAAGAAGGAATAGATTAAAGAAAAAAGTATTATAAGGGCTATACAGACATAACGACTCTAGAGCATTTTATAGACATATAATTAAGATGAAAAGAAAAAGACAATTATTGCAATAAAAAGTTAAGATTCAAACCATCATAAGCGGGAAGAAGAAATGAAAGGAGGCTGCAGAAGATATCGAAATTTACATAAACATTCTTAAATATGGCAGAAAAGAACTGCACAAACATTTAATAAATGGAAGACAGGAAACATTATCTTCATAATATCTTAATACTAAGTATTTAACTAAGGGACCAACAATCCTTACTTAACTTCTAAAAGACAAAAATAACGCTTGTTTCACGTGTTTATTAAGCAGCATTATCACTTTCAATGAAATATCATTTGGAACGTTGGCAAATACAAATAGAATTACAGTAGACATTTATTTCAACTTGTATAATATTTTCATACAACGTGAAAACTTCAATTTGTTTACTTCAAACGTAATTCAGCAATTACATTCAAATGGAGTTATTTCTCTCATGTGAAAGCCAACGTATATTCACATAACAGTATTTAGCTTTTTTTTCATTGCAGGATGATGGTCTGAAAGATTCCGGTGATATTTTAAGGAGTCATGTCTAATTAGAAAAATCAAAAAAAAATCGATTTTTGGATTTTTACATATTTTTGAAGTAAGCCATTTCAAGAGTGTTTGCCGAAAATTTCATGTTAATTGGACGAAAATTGATAGAATTATGAGACTGCGCAGCCGAAAGCACTTTAAGCGCGCAGTAGCTGCGCACTTAAAGTTGATTGTTTCTATTTTTTACACGAGAGGGCAGATAGCGCCGTAGACATGAGAAAATTGATGTTTTGGAGGTGACTTTGACAGAAGAATGCTAACTTTATGACATTCTGTTAGTTAAAAAATTAAATTAAACTCTACTGATAACTGAACCGCAAATTTTAAACGCGCTTTTCTCGAAATTATATTTTTCGGAAAAGTCACGCGCGGTGTACACGATATCCTGAAAATCGTTAAAGCAATTGACTTAAAACTTTCTCGTGCTTATTCTGTGTATCAAGGGCTTGTTCGCGAACGAAGGGTTTTTTTATTTTATTGAAAAAAGCCCGAAAATTCGCACATTTTCTTAAAACGGCCGCCATTTTGTCAAAAATTATTTTTTCGAAAAATCCTTCGTTCACGAACGATACATGTTCACATACTAACAGAATCTGTTTGGATTTTGATATCAAATGATTTGGCTTGAAGCTATTGTGTACACCACATAACACCTCTAAACAATCAGGGTTCTTTAAAGTTAATATTTTCAACGAAAATTTTTTTGAATATTGTTCAATGTACTATGTACTTTTAATATCAATATTTTTTGTAAGGAAAAATAATTGGAATATTCTTATAAAAATCCCCGAAACTCACGCCTTTGTTTACCCTGCAACTAGATATGACCCCTTAAGGAGTGTACTGCCATTTCACCTGCTAGGATATATTCTCTCCTAATAAAATTAAAATAAAATCCTCGTCAGGTCGTACGATGGAATAGTATATTTTGTGATCATAAAATTAAACTGACAATGAAAGACTAAAGTCAATACCTTTGTTTGTGTATGACGTCATTATTGTATTTTTTGTAGCGCAGCTGTAATTTTTGATTCCATATATTTTTCCTCCTATAAATTTCGTATAAATAAAATGCTGTTTGTTAACCAGTCGACAAATTCTTTTCATAAAATTTATTATATTACATAGATATTTTTGGACATTACCGAATATCGACATTTTAGTTTAAACGACTTGAATAGAATATTGCTTAATGCATGACACCTATAATTATTATATTAAATAAATATGCTAAAATTTCAGTATCTGCTGCAACAAGTGATTTTTTGTACTGTTTTTTATCAGGTGTACAAATAAGTTGGCGTTGGACAAAAATTAGCGCCACCAGCAAATTATGGTTAAAATTGTCAGATGTAAAATGTCATTATCGTTTACATATTTTAAGGTTGGACATCATAACCTTAAAATATAAGTGAATTTTTATCAGTATATTCTTTTGTATGCGAAAATGTCGAGTTTTGGGCCGAATAAGCGTCATTTGCGGGAACTTTGATTTACTTCTTCCATTCGAAAAAATCTGCAGCTGAAGCGCATCTATTGCTTGGAGAAGTATATTTCAAAAGTTTAAGAACAGTGAATTTGACATCGAAGACAAAGAACGTAGCGGAAAGCCGAAAGTGTACGAAGATGCGGAATTGCAAGCATTATTGGATGAAGATTCGTGCTAAACGCAAGAAGAACTTGCACTTAGATTAGGAATGACTCAAAAAGCTATTTCACATCGGTTAAAATCATTGCGAATGATTCAGAAACAAGGAAATTAGGTTCCATATGAATTGAGAGCGAGAAATGTTGAGCACCGATTTTCCGCATGTGGAATGTTGCTTGCCAGGCGTAAACGAAAGAGTTTGCGACATTGGTGATGAAAAATAGATCCACTATGATAATCTAAAAAGGAGGAAATCGTAGGGATTCCCTATGCCATGCTTCAACATGTACAGCTAAGCTAAATATTCATGGAAAAAACTTGTTAAAAAAAATTAAAAAATCCATTCGTACCTATCATCTTTTTCCAAAAATGTGTAATAACGTCCAAACGGTGCGATTTAGAACTGATGTATAATAATTAAACCAGTGGCCCTCAAGTCTTATAATGAAAATACTACCTAATGTTCCATTTAAAAATATGAAGTTGAGTAGTTTTCAGAATAAGCCGAACACTGTATATTCGAAAATAAAAAAAAACTAAATTGTGAACAGTTGGATGTGATGCAACTTTTATTTGAAACATTTTTATCGGGAAAGAGCAATAACAGTTCTAAGAAAAATTTTGCATTAACAGCTTGTCATGTTGTTTCAAAAATACGAAATAACACCCAAACGGAACAACTTGAAGGTAAGGTATGATGATTAAAGTTACCCTTAAATCTTATAAGAACTTCAAAAATGTAATAATATACCCGGTGTTCTATTTAAAAATCTGAAGTCAGATAGTTTTTAGAATAAACCGAACACCCTGTATATTCTAAAATTATTTCAAATTATGAAGAGTTCGATGTCATGTAACCTTTAGTTGAAACATTTTTCTTTAAAAAGAGCAATACCCAAGATTAAGGACGAAACGAATTGGTTTTCTATAACGGTTATAGTTAATGTGTAACGGTAATTGGTTAATGTGTTCGAAACAATAGGCTAAGCGACAGGTTGTCGCCAATGCCACTTAAAAATTGGCGACCCTCGATAACCTCAATTTAAGCCTGAAAGAGAAGCTAGGAAAGCTGATATCTGTACATTTATCACAGTCAGTGAACCTGTCTCCAGCCAACAAATCTTCGTAGAAGTTGGTGTGAGAGTTCGAACAGTCAGGAACATTTTAAAGCGCAATAAATTCCGTTGCTTTAAAGTGGGAGAGATTTTTTATGACAATATCAGACGAATGGAATTTTGTGAAACTATGATGATACAACCAAACGAGAATGAAAATCTCTTAGGAAATATTTTGTTTTCGAATGAATTGTCTTTTCCCATTCGTGGTCGTCACAATTGGTTCATTATGCAATATTGGGCTCAGGAAAATAAGCATCTAACTGTTGCTATTCGAGCGCAATATCCACAAAAGATGATTGTTTGGACTGGTATTTTAGGTGGTTTTGCCATATAACCTCTTTTCATTGATGGAAACCTAAATACCAATAAATATTTAGAACTATTACAGAACCAAGTGATTCCTGCTGTCCTACTCCTGTTTGGATTCAGCACGATGGTTGTCCTGCTCGTAATACGATGAGGGGCGAGAGTTTCTAAGAAATACTTTCTCTGATCGTATTATTAGCAGAAGTGGCAGCATTATATGGCCCCCTAGATCGCCATATTTATCACTAAATGATTTCTTTTGTGGGGGTACACTAAAGAAATCACTTACCAACATCGACAACGAGCCAATAGAAGATTATTCAAGCTCACCAAGCTATTATTGCGGAAATGCTCTCCAGAGTGAGGGGAAATTTCTATGACAGGTTAGGGTATAGTTTGACGAAATTAGGAGGCATTTTTAAATATTATTCGAACGATTTTATTTTATAGTGACCTTGTATTTTAATAAGAATGAAGATTTTGTTTGTCCATCGAACTTAAACATTCGAAAAGAGATAAATAAACATTTATTGTTAGTAGTTAAAAAATAAATGTACGCAGGACGATGTCAAACAGCAGTAGCTTGTACTTCCTCCCACGAAATCAGAAATATATATACATACTTTGTATACTAATTATACATATATGTATATGTACATATGTACATATGTACATATATATATATATATATATATATGCAGGAAAAGGCGCTTAAAAAGCATATCAATTTTGGCAAAAAAGCATTATTATATGCAAAAAAACATTTACGTCTTCATTCAAAACATTTAAATACTTTAAATAAAACAAACGTTTAAAACTTCCTACTTCCAGCTCTTTGTTGGACAACTCGCCTACACAGTAGCCAAGATTTAACCAACATCTCATCGAGTAAATGGTAAAGTAATCTTACACAGAATGACACTTAAATAACGAGAATTTTTAGATATACAAAAAATACACATTGAATTATATTTAAAAGTTCGTTTTATTCAAAATAGGTTCCATTTAACTCAATACACTCTCTAGCACGATCAACCGATGCATGTATAGTTTTTTGTAAGTCATCCTTAGGAATGGCCTTTAGTACCTGCGTCACACCTGCTTGAATGGCTGAAATATCATCATATCACCATCAAATTGCGATGAAAGGATGGTTCATCCTTTCATCGCAATTTTCAGTTTATGAAAAATAAAATAGTCGAATACGGTCATATGTGGTGGTGCATTGTCATGCAACAAAAACAGCTGTTTTCTTGCTGGATATTCAGGCCTAACACGTACAATTCTTAACCGCAAACGATGTAAAACTGTTAAATAATATTCTCCATTGACAGTTTTACCTTGTGGAACATATTCCTTGTGAACAATTCCATGTGAATCATAAAAAGCAATCAACATTGTTTTGATTCTTGACTTCCGAAAACGCTTTTTTTTTGTTTTGGCTCGTCTTTTGACTTCCATTCTGCAGATTGACGCTTAGTTTCTGGACCATATTTAAAGCAGCATGTTTCTTCACCAGTTATGATCGTAATAATATTTAGACTCTCAATATCGGTATGTATTTTCTGTAAAATCTCTTCAACCTAGTTAAAAGTACCCGTGTATAGATGTACAACAGACAAACCATTTTGTTATCTTACCAGCATATACAGGAAAGATCCACTTCATCATAAGTGTACACGTTTTCGCTGAATGTGTTTCCTGGCATAATTTCCTTTCTTTTGGAGTTTAGAATAATCTGTCTGTCTAAAGGAAATATATCTTCCTTTACTGATCATTATACTAATTCCAGGCGAGTGTAAAAGTTATCAAAGTTGGTTACGTAATTAATAGTTTGCTGCCCACTTAGCAGGCAACTATTGCTTTAAAATGTGCACTTTCCTTAGCACTATACACCTGTTCATTAGTCGATAAGTATCTTTCTAGTAAAGCAGACTATCAACTATCGGTTAGAGGCCTAAGCTTGAACAATTTGTCATGATTTAAGTCTTCTCCCCATAATAGTTTACTGTTGTAGTTGAATTGTAAAAATGTATGTATTTTATAGAATCGTTTTTCACTTATTACTTCTTTTATATTTGAAAATTCCTAAAGTAAAAATCTAGAAATATCTGATCTTTTGCATATGCACAACTGATATAACTATAAGTACCTATAAGTGAATATTTACCAATGTCTTCTTTAAAATTAACCAGTTTACTTGAATCTATTTGCAATGCATACACATTTGATTCATGAACCATTTTCTATATCAGTTCATCGAAGACAAAGTATTTGAAAAATGAATAAGCTGTACTGAGGTTCATAATATCAGGGTATAATTGTTCATTACCTTTCAAAGCTTGTACATCGTCGTCTAAAACTAAATTCCCTTTTTTAGAAATAACTTTTTTCTTTCCTTATCTTTTCTTTCTGTTTTTTCATTTGTGTCATAATATTCTACTTGCACATTTTCAGCTTCATCTTCCTCACCAGAAACTCTTGAATCCTGACCATTATTAGGTGCTTGCTCACCTACCGAAACTCCATCTCCAAACTCTTTTATTGCATTTTCAATATTAATACCATTTGGATCTATTTCTTCTTCATCATGTACATCAGATCTTTCACCACCAACATATACATACCATTCACGCTGCTTTCATCATCCAAAATCATATCTAATCCTTTTGCTGTGAGAAATCTTGACATGGCAGATGCGTAAATTTGTATATATAAAAAATACAAAATTCCCCTATGCATCAGATCGGATCAAGAAGTACACGATAGGGCACTAGAAGCAAAACAAAACACATTGATTGACATTCATAATTTATGACATTCGTAATTTATTATAATAAGCATCGTAGTCGCTCTATGAGGTAACCCAGAGTTGTAACAAATTTGGTACAAATCGTAATAGAAGACTAAGATAAATTAAGCTTGTTAATGTCTATCTGCTAAAATTGAAAAAAAAAATACTCTTATTACAATTTTATTTGCATAAAAATTAAAAATTTTTAATCAATCCTTCAATTACATTTTAGATCACTACATTTCAAAGAGCTAATGATCACAATACATACATGGTATCACTATTAAAATAAAGTAACAGACCTTCATCATTAATCATTATTCCATTCAATAATAATTTTTGTTTCTACAATTTTGTTGATGTTAATTTCTCTTTTAATTTACCAGTTACAATATAGTTTTGCTTCGACAATGTGTAACTAGTTAGTGCACCTAGCCATATCATGAACTGTTGCAAATTGTATGGATTATAGTTGCATTATCTTTCATTACAACTCTTTTCGGTTATCGCAAGTTTTGAATCATTCCAAGTAATAATTACATGTTGCACATGAAAGGCCAAGAAATCAACCACACGCCATCTCATGGTCACACAAGATATTATATCATAACTACCAAAGTGAAAAATAATAGTAGTAGCATTATAAACACGCTATAATCTTTTCAAATTCTTTGGAAAGATATAGCATTGCGTAATTGCCTAATTAAGATAACTATGCAATGCGTGATTAAAGAAATTAAGGAAGGAAGAAATGCATTATTTTCTTAATGAGTTATAATCCCTTCCAGAATTCTAATAAAATGCTAGTTGTGTTGCATAGCTACTAAAAACCTTTATTCTCAAAAGTTAATGTTATCTTAATTGTTGTAAACACTACACTATATGTAAGTATATGGTATATTCATGTTTGTAAAAATTGCAACGCCGTGTAGGATGCATCAGAACTGAATTGAATTAATGCCACAAACGAAATATATAAATAAACGATTAAGTTTACAAGTAAAAGTGTAACTCTGAAATTGTAATCATTGGAAGAGCTCACCTTAATTGGCACTTACTGTGAAATTTCCCCCAATCGCATGACTCCTTCATGCTGTTGCAATTTTTACAAACAGGAGTGTATTTGAATCAATAACAGAATCGTAGTTACCATAAAACATATGAGAAAACCGGAACTCTGTGGTCTCGTAGTTACTGAAGTTAATAAACATGTTTCGATTTTATATCATATTATAATTGTTTGTAACTTTGGGGATTAAGTAAGAAAGCAATGTTTAACTATAGTTATAAATTGAAAAAGTACTAATCATTAAGTTATTAAAATAAGCCACTTCTATTGTTTTCTTAATTTTCGATATTAATTTAAACCTTCATCAGACAATGAGTACCAATAACAATAAGCTTATTATGCATGCTTTATTTGTGCCTTTACAGAATACAAATAACTGGTTGTTTACATTTTTCTTTAATCTACTCATACTTGATTAGTTTCCTCATTTACTCTATACGTTTTTCTGGTTCTTTCAATACTAGTTGTATGCCCATTGTTCCCTAGATGTACTCTCTGATATCATTATTGTCCTCTTTCCTATCTACCGTCATATACTCTGAATGCCGTTTACTGTCCTTCTCTCTCTCTCTCTCTCTTTCTACATATTTCTCTCTCCCAGTCCAACATTTATTGGTCAAAGTTTTGATTCCACATCTAAACCTATCAAATATTTTATTTGCTATTTATTACCTTATTTATTTATTATCAAATTCGTACGTAACCTCTTCTTTCACTTCTGCTGATCTGCTCTTGTTGTATTTGCATTCATCGACGAGCAGTATTTGGAAGCCCTTTAAAATAGCGAAAGCAGAAAAGGTAATATCAATTACTTTTTCCTATTTTCTGGTGTTCTCTCATCCATGATTACATACTTAGGCGGGTTTTGTTGCGCCTTTCACCCACAACGTGCAACATTGTTTTCTTACCTCTCGGTGTTCCTTAATATGTGTGAATATCAGAAATTCGGTTAAGATCTATTGGTTTTGTTATACACATATCCCAGACATAAATATTATTTAACTTCTTCCAGTTTCGTTTCCTCCCACATTGAGTTTCCTTCCTTTCCTTTTCCGCTGTCTTTTCTATGTGCCATTATTTTTAACTCATTTGTATTTAGAGTTAGCTATTTCTTACTTCAGTATTTGTGCTGCGGTTGTATCGTTCCTTCTAGTTCTTTTTCTGTTTTTGCTACAATTACTATGTAGTGGGCATCAGGCAGACTCTACAGCTTGCTCTTTCGAACAAAAATCCCAACTGACTGGGCCTTTCTGAGTACATTCCTCATGTGAGCTGCGTATGATATAACTAGGACTCACCACTAAACACCCCTGCATGGCATCCCTGGGCGTCCAAAAACCCTGCTGAATTCAATTTCGCTATATTATGTGTTTTCTTGCATACCACGTTTATTCCTTCTGTTAGTGGTTTGTTCAATTTGGTTTTCCTTCATTAGATCTGAATCCAATGCCGCCTTTAAGTCAATATATAAATCGAGCACCTTTTCTTCTTTAATTTGTCTGGTGTTTCTACAATAATTATCTTTTACTGCTTTTATTTTTCTTCTTGTCTTCTGCATGACTTTCTACTTTGTACTTTCTTTTCTTCTGAGCCTCCCAATATTTCATAAAATATACTTCCTATGTACCTACCTCTATGTTTATTCGTTTATTCATATTTTTTCGTTATTTATGTATTTCAATATTTCTATTTCGGTTTTAGTACTTCGTATGTTTTCGTCATATCTTTCGCAATCTGCTTACTCACTTCGCTTTTCTTATTATACCGCTCTGCATTCCACTTGGTTTCATCTACTTCCTACTCTCCCGGCAATTTTCTTATACACTTAAACACTTTTAAAAAATGCATTTAAGTGTAAACTTTAGGTTTGTCATATTTTGGATTCGTTGTTGCATTGAGCACTGATGCGATGAGGGCCCATTGCAACTGATTCTATTTTGCTTTCCATATCGAATTTCTGTACGTTACATCTTGCATCTACAATTACCATCGAATAGTCATCCACCGACGATTCGTGGGGTGATATATTAGTACATTTGCCTTGTTATTCTCTCACCAGCTCTTCATTCAATACGAACCCATTCAATTAACTGCATGAGTTAGGTTTCTTTGAATTATTTTTCGATTTTGGTGTAGTGATGACATCATTTAACTTTTTTACTAAAGTTAAATGATGTCATCTGATTCTTCTTTTATATATTAGCTAAAAGAGGAACAATATATTTTGTTTCTATTTTCAGCACCAATTGAATTGACATATGAGACATACATGAAAAGGGATAGTTTGAATGCAAACATTAAGAAGATTATGCACGATTATGTTAGCTAAAATTGGTCTAAGAAGACCAACCATTGAAGTACATGACTTTTGTTGAAACAACTCATTGATTTAGGTTATTCTTGCCTCTGAGAGAATTGAAACCGCTCCAATGGAGCTCCTTTAAAGCTTGTTTTAGCTTGATTTACTATATTTTTCAATGTATGTTCTCTAATCCGAATTCCGTTTGTTTATAGATCATTGATATTTGGTCTTCCCAGCGTGGTATTGGCCTCTATAACAGTACTTAGTGCTTAGAGTAATAATTTAGTCAATTGCTACTTTCAATTTTGACGATTAGTGCTTCACATAGTTAAAAAGTTTTGTATTATTCTTATTGATTATGTTATTTGTGATTCATCTTCATACTCTTTGGTATTTATTGTTCTCTTCATTTCCAGCCCTTTTTACCTTTGTACTAATTATACTTTCTGCTATGTTTACCAATCTTCTTCTCTATTACTCTTGCTATTTTTCGTTAGTTGTTTATTCTTTCCTTTATGTATTGCGGTATTGCTTACTGTTATTTTAATTTTTCTGTGTCTCATTTTCTCTTGCTATGCCTAACATTTTGTTTGTAAATATTCAATTTCATTTTTGCCATAACCAGAAAATGATCTGTGTCAGCGTTCGTTCTTTTGAAAAATAAGCTGTCGTTCTTATAGAAGCTATCATTTTCTATTTTCTAGTAATAAGTATTATTGTAGTTACTACTATAGATTATCTGCTTTCCTGACATTGTTCCTGGAATTATCTTTATCATGTTCTTATTTGTGTTGGAACCTTGTACTTATTGTACACACGTTGCTACTAGGTTGCATAATCATTGCTACTAGGTTGCATATGTTTGCTGTTACGCAGAAACTGTATGACATATGAAACTGTATGATATTAATTACAATTTGGAGGGATACATTTGTATAAAAAGACAACACCTTTCAAGAAATCAATTAGTAAATGAGAACCCAACAGATTGTTTAATATTGCAAGTAGTTCTTTGACGACAATCTTCTTGGACTGGATATTAGTCCTAAACGTTTTTATATAGCACAATTTCATTTATTGTTGTCGATAATATTTATTCCGCTTTAATCATAGTTGCAGTTCATAACCTACGGTAAGCCGATATCCCCAATATTAATTTTAACCTTACAATTAACAGAAACATTTTTAGAAAAGTTATAGTGTTTATTTTTAGATAAATATAAAATATCGTACAAAACAAATTTTTACGCAAACAAAATATAGGTCGCTATTGTATAGTTATTTACGCATCTCAAAGAGCATAAGTTCAGTCTACGTTCAATAATTGGTTTCCCTAAATATTGTTAGCGTAAAAAAGATTACAAACATTCACCACGCATATTTACAAGTATTTACTTCTGTCGGTACTGCCCATTGTAGTCGGGGTTTATTTGGTTTTCTCTTCTTCCTTGTGGATTTTGTTTGTCTTCAATGGCAGCAGCTTCCTGAAAACAAAATGAATTTGGTCCTTCTTTTACTGCATTTATTATCTAGTCGTAATTTTTCAAAATTAATTAGTATCTTACAATTATCATTTAATAGTATAATACTGTTATAATTAAATCATCATTACAACATATTTAAATCTGTGATATAATAACATGTGCCTAAAGATGACATTTATTAATAATGTGTAATGAAATATCCACAAAAACAGTCACAAACTAAGTTAGTGAAAAATGCCTTGGGTATGCATTTTTCAGTTTTGGTGCAATTTGGGCGTGCTGACAATTGTTTAACTCAATCATGACATATTTATGGTAAGAAATATAATTAAAATAAACGATGATTAACGACATTTATAGATAGCAAGTTAACAAATAAATGTTGCAAGAAGGTTAATAAAGGTAATCTATAACATGTGTGAAATTTCGAAACAGTTGAAAAATTTCTTGAAAAATTTGAAAAATTTTGAAGAAATTTGAAAAAAAAATTGAAAAATTCGAATCAACAACCAACAGAGCCAATGAAAAACGTAATACACAAAAATATGATAAAAGTTGTCACACTATTTTTGATATGACAAGTCCTTAAATAGAACTTTAGTCTAAAATGAAGATATTGAATGAAATATTTCAAATGATTGATTAATTTATTACCACTTGCCTTTCAATGTTTCTCATTTCATTTCCAACACTTTACTCTGAATTAGATTTTAAAATATTTGTTCTTAATAGAAGCTTTAAATGAGCTTGAAATATGGGCAGGTGAAAACGTTTTATACGAAAATCTAGGAAATGTTGTGCAATAGTTTTGTAAAATTTTTCTTGAAACATGACCTCTAATTTATGTTTCACATTCTAGATACTTCTTCAGAATAACCGTATATGAATGTACATGAAATGGGCTCAAATATAGAATGCAAAACCATCATATAAAAAGAAACACTTAATTTAAAGAATTTGCTTAACAACACTGAGTTGTCAGAGAAAATAGGTTATCCTGAAATTGATGGCAATCAAGTCAAAGTATTTGAATGCACGGACCCAAGGTGATTAGATCAACAGAAATTAGCATAACTGAAGCAAAATGGAAAAAATGTGAAATGGTATCATAAAAAATCCTGTACCATAGAAGATATCAGGGTATTTCTAATGACAGAAGAGTAGGTATCAATGAGAAGCTGTGAAATATGTCGAGATATGCAAATAAAAAATTAAGTGTTGGATGTATGGTCAGAACTAGCGTGGAGAGGAAAACAATTCAGAACTTCCCAAGATATTCAACTAATAATTTCCTTTTGCGCTAGTCTCGTGTATAATAATAATAATAACCATAAAATTGTGGAAAGTATATCAAATAATTTACAAAGAGTTATAAATTCAATTATTATTATGAGTTCAGTGAAAGTTTCGCTGAAGTCATTCGCTACAATGTAGTATGACAAATATCAGCTCTCAGAGTAAGAAAAAAGATATTGGCATAAATTCCTTTAAAGAAAAATTCATTATAAATTTGAATCTTGTGCAGTTTAATTCATGTACAAGGTTAAATATTTCGAACCAGATCACCTAAAACATCTCAAATTGAATAATACTAACTTCACTTGAAATGCACTTCGTGGATTTTTTTACTGGAAAGATTTCCTTTTAAGGTGTAAGACAAGTGTGGATATATTTGTCAACCAGTATAGCACAATGATCCTGTTACATTTAAAAAGCTATGAACGTTATATGCAATAAAAATGGAGGCCCAAGCGAAACAACAGGTGGAATACAGGACATTACATTTCATTTTCGGAATGAGCACCTACAATAACATTTGAAACAAGGCGTATTGTTAGATAAACAGATTTTTTTTAATCTCACAAGCAATAGTAGCAGAAGAAAACTACCATATTAAGGTAAAGTACATCAAGTATACAACACTGGTTAGTTCATATTCACAGTGTAATTTCTTGAGTTTGTATAGTTTATAAAAGCACTGTAAAAGTTCGTTGAACACACCAATATACCTGGAACCTTTTCGACAACCAACAATAAAATCAGCATCCAATATAGCTACTAACGCCAAAATTCGTTAAGGTCACCTGTACAAACTGAAAAATTGGAAGGAATTTGACCTCTACATCCCCTGAAATTCAAAAAATTTCGCCAAAAAGCCTCGTATACTTATGCACTATATAACATAATATTTGGAAAACGATATATAAACAAAACAAAAGTAACTACACAGTGAAACCTGAATCCTGTAGCAGAAACATGACAACCAATCAACAGCAGCAAAAATGGTAATTTTCAGAAGTATAATGGGACGGAATTAGGAAGGAGGATATTAGGACAGAAATTAAAGGAAAATCCACTATAGATAAGACAGGGTACAAAAAGCTGGTATGTTACGATCATCTATGCAGTACAGATCAGAAAAAATTGCCAAAAAAAGCGGAATTACACAGAAAAACGAAAAAAGTAGATCCAGAAAACGATGGCTGCAGAGAATTATAGAAGTAGGGAACAGGAGACGAAAGACAAAGGAACCTTTGTTCTTTCTTTAATAAGCGATAAATTTATAACTATTTGGAATCTAACATAGGTTGAAGACTTTTTTTCTTTAAAATTATTCAAGGAACACATCTTTGATCCAGCCTGTCTGTATTAGATCACATTTATTCATTACAGCTGCGAAGTCCGGTCCTAAAACCAATAAAGGTGTAAGCAATTTTTTAGTAGGCGTATTCTTCACGATCTTTGGCGCCTATTACACAACGAAGACAGGCGAAAGTCGAAGAGAATCCTTTTGAGAACATCGCAACTGGTCGTCTATATGTCAGAGGATCGCCGGACGGAAAGGTCAACTGAGTATATTGCAATGTGATTACACAACGAGGAGCAAAGGTGATGGTAGCGCCAGAGCGCCATTGGGAAAAAAGGTGTCAAAGATCAGGTACAACAGGAGAAAACTACTGCTTAATCTGTTAATATTTGCGTAATTTATCTTAAACCATTCATATTCTTTATTTGTTCTCCAAGCAACGGATATACACTGCATACAAAGCTAACAAATAAATAATAATATTATTGTTTGCAAAAAAGATAAACACTAAAAATATTGCACATAACTAAATAAGCAATAGCTTACTAGAAAATTTTCTATAAACATAGTTTTATAAAATATGATATCTACAGGCTACTTCTCTATAATAGAAATAATGTTTTTAATTTATTGGAGTGGTATGTCTGAAAAACCACCAAGTGAACATAACAAACAAGATATTTATGTATTTTTATACTCGGGTTGGTCTTGATTTTGATACACTACCTTATCTTCTTATCTTGAACCTAAAATTGATATTAGGGGAGAATATATTTTGGCATGGGAAATTCTAATCTGTTGCAAAATTTGGTGACAAACATAGAGGGCATTACCTACAATATTTTTCAATTCTTAAAAGAGATTCTTAACAATATTTTTCAATTCTTAACTATTCTGCCTGTAATATGACGGATTTAATTTAAAAAACGCATTACCCTACTTTCTTTAAAAGGCTATGCTTGCTAAATGTAGCTCAAAATGACTTGCTTTCGAGACACTTATAATTTAAGGGCCATTAGCACTTACAACTGGACTTACTTATAGATGTGGTGAGAGAAAAAGAGCCGATGGTGGTAAATATTTTTGAAAATTGTGAAAACACATTTTTTTATAATGGCTCTCTTCGAATTGTCGATATTAAAAACTTGTACAAAGCTTTTTTATTGCCTTTGCTTCATATAATAAAATGCTGTTAATGTATTTACAATAATTACTACCATTTTGCAGTTTCAAGTTGGCCCTGGAATTTATAGGTAGCACTACTCTAGTGCTTTCCAACGATTTAACATTTGTAACTCGTTAATACAGCTGATGTCGAAGGTAGACGTACATTTTATACCTTGTGAAGATTTTATTCCTTATTTTCTGCAGTCCGCTAGTAATATGAATGTTGATTCTGCATTTTCTTTTCTACATTCTTGTATTATATTTTTTGTTGAGTAAATAGTTTCAATTTAAAAGCAACAGAGCTTAGGTGTAAATTTGTTCATGATGTACAATATCTTTAATATTTTTTTTATTTTTTTTAATATTACTATTTGTATGATAACCCGGAAGGTTGTAAGGATCGTATATATCCTGTACATGTAAATATGATATATTAACTATGAAGGCACAAATTAATGCAAATGAGTTTTTTATATTTTCAATTAGTTACAATTTAATCAATGAGTTATTCAGGTATCAACTTTTTTTTTCATTTATAAATATTGTTTTGGTTGACTTATACTTCTTATTTTGCTGCATATTTTGTATTCTGTTTCTATTTTTCAATTTGCAGATTTTAAGTGTTATTTTCCACAGTTTTTATGCATTATTTTTTATATATTATTTTCCACAGTTTTTCTTTCCTCATTATATTTTTATTAAGGTAATAGTTTCAATTTGTTCAAATAATACATTATTCTTAACATTTTTTCCTATTGCTGTTTGTTTTTAATCTCAGTTTACCATAAGAACTTACTGTTGCCTAAAAAGATATTTGTGTAACATCCCATTCTTATTATACAGTTCTTATACCATAATTCTTTCTGCTAACGGTGTAATGTGCGAATCAGTATCGGATAAGTTGATGAATAATCTTGTTGTCTACTTGTTTCAAAGATTCCTCCGCTATATCGAAATTTAATATTAGTGCATTAAGTTTTTTTTTGTAATGAAAAATTATTACTGTAATTTTATTGCCAAGTTGTGCTCAAACCCACAGCATAAGATTGTTTATGGTTGTTTTAGTATTATACTGTTGCTATTTTAGTACTATATAATACTAAAATAGCAATAAAGGATTGATTTGAACTTAATAATTTTGTTTTACTTTGATATAAATTTTGTAAGCAGCCATTTTCAGTTTATGTTGGAAAATTCAATTTTTCAGTACTAGACTTTAGTTTTGTTTTTTCAATAATTTTAAATTGATTTGTATTTATGATTTCTACTGTGTAGTTTGAGGTTGTTTGGAAAGATATTTGTATAAATTGTAAGGAGCAGTACATTTAATTTTTACATTATTACTTACACAATTACTTACAGTAATTAAAGAACAATTAATGTTTCGCCTTTTATTGAGATTTAAAGTGTTTTTCTTAAAGAAAAAACATGTGCTGTCTTTTTTTACTATAATAGGATTAAATGTATTGCGATAGAAATAAACAGAAAAAGAACAAAATTAGAAGGCGGTGATCTGAGTATCTCAAAGAACAAAATATTTTATCAATGTTTATTGATATTAAAAACATAATTGCTTTATTCCCCTATATTACTATTAAGTATAAAAAAATATCGTTTAAAAGAAAAGAAGAATACCATAATATAACAACGATAGGCGATAATAAAAAACCAGAAGAATCTACTCTAGGTGGAGCCTTAATAAACTCTTTAGTAAAATAAAATGTCTTCGCACTCATAGTCAGGATTATAGATAGCAACGGAAATGTAGGAACTGACATAAACAACACCTTGAAAGCCGTAAGGTTGTTCTTAGCGTTGAAGTCACTTGTTCCAACCTTGATCTATGGCGGTTGGATTAAAAATATTGTTCAATGTAACATGAGGCTTCTTTTCATTTGTCAATTTGCAAGTGACAGAAGGTTTGCCTCGTTGTTATTCTCGTCGTTCTTGGACTTCATTAGCCGCTTTGAAGAGGTTAAAAATACTGGCTTCTAGCGATGGGTCTTTTTACGTAAAAATGCCAGAAAACTCTGAATTGTGGAAAAAACTTCCCAGGAAAAGTTGTGGTGAAAAAAATATAATAACCTATATAGTGATAAATAGACCTTTTCAACTTTCTCAAATATAGGTCTGCTGACTAATAATTTCTTCCGAAGAAGGAAAACCTGTCCTGTCTGAGTTCATTTATACCGTCATTTAAACTTATCATGCAATGCATTTTTTTGCTCAATTTGGTCAGTGGAATTATATATTTTTATCTTGCATGGTGTACGTAGATTAATAAAACTATAAACGCCAAACTTGAGGATTGCCTTAACAAATATCTCTGAGAAATATATCGGTTATATTGGTTAATACTATTATTATTAATTAATTATATCCAGCAATGTATAATTTGTACACTATCAAAACATTTAAAAAAATGTCAGATAAAGTTATTAAAAACAGAGTAAAGGGGAATATTAGAAAATATAAATTGAGATGTCCACAGTTCAAAGAAAAAGTAAATGTAAGACAACTGATGGATGCACAATTGTCACAACTACACCAGAAGTGGAAAATAATCGCTCGATGCAAGTTTCGTTAACCAAGTTAACATCATCAGGAGAGATTAAAGGTTTTTCATATGCCTAGGTTGTAATAGTTATAATTAAATAATTTAAACAGGATTCTTGGGAGGAGTTAGGAAGAAAGGTGGAGGAAAATAGCCAGTAGAATCAGAACCTTTTCCTCAGAGCATTAAAAAATCTGAGGAAAAAATAACAAATGGTAGGCATAATTACAAAATACAGAAGCAATCACATGTGAAGAGCACATAATACCTCCTTAGAAACAAACATACCATCTGATAACAATCAGGGGAATAATCTAATGGAACAAGGGAATGGCATTAATAATGAACTAACAATAAGTATGTTAGAACTTGAGATAACCCTAGATAATTTAAACGCAGGGAATGCTGCGGGAGATGATGAAGCTAAACGTATACCCGCACATAAAGTATAACTGTTGTATACCCCATATGTAAGAAGGGCGATATTGGAGATTGTAATAATTAGATAGAGAGAAAACTAAGAAATATAGTGGAACTGTAGCTGGCAAATGAACAGAGTGGATTTAGATCTGAACATAATGTACGTAGCAATACCTTCAGATTGCAGTAGATAATAAAGAAGTACTAGCAAAAGAGAAGCAGTTTATCACCGTGAAAATGACATGTGTTTGATATAGCTAGAAGAAGTATGGAAAAGTGTAGAGAAGTAAGTAGTTGACCGTGACATAGAATAAAGCATTAAGAGTCTATACATAGAAATGCATAACAATATAAGATTATCTAAGATTTAAGATAAGGAATCTACAACTAGTTAAGGTTTCTGATGAAAATATTTTCCGGAAATATTTTGACAAGGCATCTGATGATGACCTGAAAAAAGGGTCAAAACTGGTCGAGACAAAATAAATAAAATAAAAAGCCAGAAAAATATTATTCTCATAACCATTAAGATATAGTAATGGTTGCCAATATCAAACGAACTTTACAAATCAAAGGATGGTTCTGTCCAGTAAAGAAGAAATTGTAAGTATTTAAATTAAATGGTGGAGACTTGAACAAGTTAACAAATATTTGGGAACAAGGATAAGTAGCCAGGGGATTCATGAAAAAGAAACAAGAAACTGCATCAAAACAGCAACACGAATATACATATAAGGGTTTTCTAAAAATATACACATCAGTTTTGACATATGGAGCAGAACATTTTTTAGTAAATGATATATAGGAAAGGAGATGCTGGAATAAGACACGTAAGGAATATTGGTAGAGGTACAAGGTAGGATAGGAAGAAAAACGAAGTTATTGAGAACCAGTTAAAAATGAGATCAGTGAAAAACAAGGTAAATGAAACCAAGAATTACATGGAGGCAATGGAATGACAGGAAGGAGTAGCGTAATTTCACGGTAGCAGACATAAAATACAAAAGATATAAACTCGACAGGTACGGATATAATAGGGATTTGTTTGTATTAATGTCCATATTTATATGTGCATATTTATCTTAGTAAATGCGGTAGTTAACTCACCTGTTGTGCTTTAATTGCCGCATAAATCAAGTCTAATCCTTTTTGAACTTCAGGACTGACTGGCGGTGGAGTGGGTAAGTGATCTCCAACGGCATGGAATCCTTTCTCGTCCGCTGTGTAGGTCACCGTGATGACTTGACCTTCGGGGGAGGTGTAAGTGTAGGAACCCTGTTGCACCTGAGCATTCAAAGGCGCACCTTCAGGTGAATCCGGATCCGGACCTAGATTCTTCAAATACCCTTCTTCTTGCGCCAGAATGTTGTTGCCCGTTTCCCAGCTATAAAATGTTTTGCAATTAACTATGGTAACAATGAACTTTCAAGGAGAAATAAAAACAATTGTACACATACATTTACAAATGATAATATCGAGATTTCCTAGTTTCCCCCGAGGAAATGTCTACTTCTTATTTTCAGGGTTTCGATATGAAGTAATTTTCTCTTCACAATAGCACCAAATAACTCATATACGACTTCACAAAATGTATGCACCCACTGCATCAAAATTAAAATATCGACTACATAATGTATGTGATCGTAAAAAAATCAAGGCATCTTGATTTTTGGCTTGATCTGGCATAAAAGATATTGCCAGATCACCGATATGATTATTAAAGTCTCCATTACATTTTATAAGGACATTATGTTCTTAAAATTCCAAAATTCAATAATAATGCACAACATATTTTATTTAAAAATCTGAGGTAGGGTAATGTTGAGAATAAACTGGACATTCTGTATCATACAAAATCATTTTAAGCATATCTGCAGAATTCGATGTGATGCAACTTTTGACAATCTTTGTCAAAATGCAACAATCTTGAAATGTTTGGAGACATATCAAATGTCACGTTAAACATATCAAATGATACCAAACTGTACAACTTAAAGCTAATCTATAATGACTACAGTGGCTCTGAAAATTGACGGGGAATTCAAGCATGAAATAATATACAGCAGATTCTATTTAAAAAAATCACCACTTCAGTTTTCTAATGAAAATTGCTATAAATTAACCTGATTTTCTATTTTAATGCATTTTTAATTTATTTACATTTATTATTATTTTCTAATTTTTAAGATGTACAGTGGGCCCTTGAAACCTTCTTCCTCCATCTCCTCACTTCTATATGTCCCTTAGGGAATCTACAAATCGAAAAGATCTCATAGATCCAAATAAACTTGTAAAGGCTTACCGAATGAAGGTCAATGTTTCTTTTAGTTTGGCGGTTGCCAAACTAAAAGAAGTTGTCTTTACTTGCCCTGACATTAGACAAGAGCCTTCAAAGACGCAGTAATCGAGTTTTTGGGCAATAGGAAGGACCCAAACTTTAAATCAATCGTTGAGAACATGGTGCAGAAATAGAAAAACTTAAGCTATTTCAGGAGCTTAAAGGTTCACTTCCTAAATTCACATTTGGACTATTTCATAAAAAGAAACATAAAAGAAAAAGCACGAAATAGAGATGTTCGGGTTGCGAACAGGTAAAACAAGGGAAGATTTTCCAAAGAGCGGGAGGACCCCTGCATAGCTCAGTTGGTAAGAGCATTGGCGTGAAACCAAAAAGTCGCAGGTTCAAATCCTGCTCAGAGGTCTATTTTTCTCTTGGATAATTAAAGTAATTATTTACTTACAATTCATATATGGACGAAATGTCCTAGGATTAACATCAATTTAATACGAAATAGAGCATGAGCGGTCCAAAGAAACTTATTGTACGTACATTGTTGTAGTATAAGCAATAAAAAAGAATAAATTATAAGAAAAAAAAACGTATTAAGTATATTTTAAAGTCTCGTATTTCGCAGTCTTTTGACTCTTTACAAATTTTGAAAGTTTGAAAACTTCATTTTCTCCCATCATGTCAGGATTTTTCGATTTGCGAAAAATCGTGACAGGACCTGACTTACGAAAAGACACACAGGAATCAATTAAGAAGAGTTAAAAACCATGACACAATCTAAATATTGTAGGCTTATGTATTAGTTTCAAATTATAAAAAGTTCAATGTGAAGCAACTTTTATTTCAAAAATATTTTTTTAAGAAAAACAGTAACAGTGTTTCAGAATATATACAATTCATGAGCCTTACTATGGAATTCACATAATATCCTTTTCTCACAATGCTTAAATTACAGTATCTTTTTTTTACAAAATGTTGACAAAAATATAAAAAAGTCTTTAGGTTATGCACCGCAACCATATATAGTCTTTTAATAATGTGCTTAATGTTATTAGATTATATAATGAATCCTATATGCGAGATATAGTTTCGATTAATCTAATCAAAACTATATCTCATATCATTAAGCTATTTGTAGTAAATTTGTAGTAATTCATTTTTTCTTTATACCTTTCGATAAGAAAAAATAAAAATATAGTAGCAGAATTATTCCAACAAACTATCCCTAAAAGTCAATCTCATTCAAAAATATACTCTTAATATTTGTTAATACATCTTTAATTGATAATTATGACTTTTTAGTAAAATTTAAGTGTCAAAATTCAGTAATATTGTCGTATAGGAATAAGTCAACAGTTACTCAACCTTTATATGTCTATCGACACTTTCAAGACTTAATATTTGACAAAATAGTTAGCAGAATTATTTTTGTTGTACATTTCTTCGAAATGTCTGTGTACAATAATATTACTTTACTTTGTAAAGTTAAAGTTAGTTTGATAATATAAAGTCGGTGACTTCTACAGTCGTCATCACAAAGAATTCAGTGCTAATACGCTTTGCGTTCATGTTAACAGTTATGTATGGTTTATGTGTATATTGTTTACATGTAAGTTATCCAAATCTAAAATGCAGCAAAACTCATTGATTACCTTTATCGTATTTCTACCTGTCGACGTGATTGCAAACTTTGCACTTGCTGATGGAAAAAATCAAACAATACTTTTAAATAATCATAAAGTTCACTTAGATATCCGTGTGCAACTCGTATGTGAGTAGGTGTTATACCGCGCACAACTTTCTCTTGCCTTCACCTTGATTGAATTTTTCAAAATGCTTTTGAAAGATATGTTATATAGTGCATAGGAATTAAGAATGAATTATAATTAAAACTGCATTACCACAAAGTTTATTTGCAATGTTTTGTAATAGATAAACCTAATATTAGATAAGTACCTAACTAAAAAAGTTACATTTCACATATAATCGTATACACATCATACCGAGCTGTTTAAACAAAAATTTTAAATTTCGGAAATTCACTTTTAAATGGTTATTAAAATAGCCATTAATTTTGCCAATAATTCTTATAGCTCATTAATTTAAAGCATGTGCTATCCTTATTTTTATCTCACAATTTTATATAGATTTAAAAAACAACTATACTGGAGAAAACTATAGGTTCCATAAATATCACAACGTTAAATATTTGTATATTTGGAGCCTATATGACCCACCGCTATTTTTATAGCTCTATTTATTTCAGTATAAAAGATGTCATGAATCATATTTAATGGTTCAAAGGTAAATTGGTGTCAAGTTGATAATATAATTATACTTTTTAAGCACAACTATACTAATTACTTTTATTATCATTTCGTTGATACGTTGAAATGGTAATAAAATCAGATGAGAATAAACATCCTTTTCGTCTGACTAAAGTTGTGGATTCGAAGCCAAAGGTTCCGGCTTCGTAACAAAATTAAATAATTGTCACCACTACACGAAAACTGGAAAATGCAAGTTTGACGCATACAATTTCACTAACCAAGTTAACATCATCAGGAGCAATGAAAGACTGAACGATTAATGTTTTAGCATCATCGGCCCTGATGACGGCAACTTGGTTAGCGAAACGTGCGTTGAGCATGCATTTTCTAGTTTTGGTGACAATTGTTTAACTTTCTCCGTCTGAGTAAGGCGTAGTCTATTTCTTTCAAACTTTTGTGCTTTCCCTAAAATGAGAATAAGAGACTTATTCATTTGATTCTTCCATATATGAGTCAATTCTTACAAACCAGTACACAATAATAAAATCCTTATTTTGAGCAGTTCATATTTGAGGTATTGGTAACCTAATGCTGCAATGTTGTAATTAAAGTTGCCACTAAGACAGTTGGTATTATACAGGAATCCTGTATAAAGAATAGGAGAGAAAAGAACCTCAACAATAGTTCTTCCTGGTAAACAAGATTTACCAGGAAGAAATAAAGAGGGAGCATGAGACAAAGTGGACTGTGGAATTAACACAAGACAGAAATGTCCTTATATACTAATACTTTAGAACTATAGAAGAACAAACATAGATTATAAATGCAGCCCAGCCTTATACCAATCGATAGAAATGCTTTATAAAAGTGTCTTTAAAGTGTGACCAAATCATTTAGTCACCAACTGTAGAATTAGAATAGAAATTGATATGTAGTAAAAATATCAAATAATTTGGTGTCTTGGTTGCTGAGTTCATAAACTTGCTCTATAACTTAATTGGATGATAAATTCTGAAGAAATATCTTCAATTCCTGATAAATTTATTTTCATCGCATTTTGATCTTTTAAAAACAATTGGCTCATTTGCGGATCATAGTTGTTCTCCTAAATTGTAAGTGAATAGAAATCGATCTCTGTCTACTGTAATGGTATTCACTTTTACTTTTTTCCTGTTAACGATCATCGACGAACATACGCAGAGTATTTATACTCCGTACATGCATTTGCATCACAATTCGAATGAATTGTTTACGGCCAATGCGAATAAATTTAAATATAAAAATACTACTCACGTCGTTTTATATGCTCCATCGTCGCTCTGCTCTTTCTCGAACCTGATAATCGGAATGAAAGTTGTCGTCTCACCCTTTGGCCTTGGTTCGAACTGCTGTTTATACTGTGGAGGTTGAGGTTGCTGCTTTTGCCTTTCGTAATCTTCTTCTTCGTAATGATCTTGCCTCCTTTGGGGCATAGCCATCGCGCTTCCAGCAATTAACAAGCTAATCTATATTTTAACGATAAAGAAAATTAATAATTTAATTAATAAAAAAATCCTTAAATTATAAAATTATTAATGTAATTTTTCGTTTAATCTATACTATCTCTGGACCGAGGGATGACCCCTGATCCTACAATACCATCAATACAATATTAATAGATTTATGCATTAATAAAAAATTAAAAGTAATAGTAAAAATTCTTATTTAAAAACTGACTATAAGAATTGAGAAAATGTTTCTCAAAATAGTCATTCAGAGTATTTCAATAAAACATTTGGAAAATTCGGTTTTGTTCCAAGAATTGTCCATTTAGAAGTCAATTTTCAATGATCGTCAATAGTTGAAACTATAGTGCTTTGAGCATCATTGGGATACACCAATTAGGTGGTCAGGTATGACAATATGTATAATCATTACAGCTTTCCTTTAACCACTTCATATTATAAACTAACTTGCATTCGATACATAGTTTTAGTTCGTGCAGTGGTTTAATCCTTAAAGCGACCATAGAATAGCATAAGAATTCGTCAAGATGTACATTACACAGGTATTTAATGTACAATACTTTCTCTTCGATGAGAAAGAGTAAAAAAAAGTAAAAAACAAAAGTAAATCACCAATAAATAAGGGTAGCTGTACATTCAAAAACTGTGTAGCTATTGACCGGTGATTTATTTCATGGCATGAAAAACAATCGTTACCTCTTTACCTTTTTTATGTCTTTGTTCTTCATTAGATGTTTAAATGTAAACACTGAACGTTTGAAGTGATTTATTCAGTTTAAATTACAACCGCCAAAACTTTCAAGTCTTGATTTTAATGGTTGGTTCTTGGATTGTTTACTTTATTCAGTCTTTGGAACATAGAGCTACGCTAAATACAATCTATGAATTGATATAATGCGTCCAAAGCGCTTACAATTAGCTGAAAGCAGAAGCTCTGCTTTCATGATTATTTATTTAATCTAAATTGCAAATCGATTCGAAATGCATATCATATTTCCACACAGATATGTATCTTTTTTTTTCTTTATGTATGTCATATCTGTTGCATTTCTCATATACGTTTTATTTGGACATTTATAATAATAAATGTTTAAGAAGACTTGCCTGATTTTCTTTGACAAGTGGAAAATTTATCTAAACAACTTGAGAAAAACCAAAACACGAGCATTGCTGACATACTATCTTAGTTTGTTTGGTATAAACTTAAATTATTTTAAACATATAAATATTAATCTGCCCCATGAAGGGTAATACTGAAATTACCCATTTCTTCTAGTAGAAAATATTTGAATTCTATTTTAATTTATTGTGTTGTTGTACTTAAATATTGAAATGACTCTGCAATTATTTCTCGCTGTAATAAAAGGGATTTAATAACTTAATTATATTA
This sequence comes from Coptodactyla brooksi, assembly GCA_033557675.1. Taxonomy (NCBI): domain Eukaryota; kingdom Metazoa; phylum Arthropoda; class Insecta; order Coleoptera; family Scarabaeidae; genus Coptodactyla; species Coptodactyla brooksi. Next base: position 9,734 of record JAWQRM010000026.1, on the reverse strand, counting down.
AAAGAACTATATTGAACTACGTAACAAGATAATGAATTCGATAGATTTTAGAACTAAAAGATTTTAAAACGGTTGCTAATTTTTAAATTTAGTTTGCAATTTTTAATGCTCAATAACTCTTAGCTTTTTTGAATTATTAATTAACGGAAACTAAATCTAAAACAAGAATTGTACCGGTGGTGAAATTAAAAAATTCTGAAAATTTGGTGGTTCAAAAAACTTGAAACTAAGCCTTTAGAAAAGGCGAACTTTGAATAGTTTTGTAGATTAAGGTCTAATGTATTATTGGTGATCTACAATTTCTTTCTTTTTTTACAGGGCTGTTCAGGAAAATTCGTTGAAAATTGCTTTCTAAGTATAGATCACCCTCCTATAACATGGTAGATAGGTTCCTAGAAAAGGCCAAAAGGAAACTGTATTATATGAGATTCAGAACCAGTGCAAAAAGGGGGGTTACTTTCCGAAAAGTTGTTAAAAATAAAACATTTTTTTTTATTTCACATAAACATCTTAATTTGTATTAAAAATATAAATGTATGTATAACACAAAACGAAAAGAAAGAAAAAAATATTAGTTTCATTTAATGCGACCTTAATTGTTATTAAGTTGAAGGATATCACCTTCACTTTCAGAACCTTTTTCTCCATTTACATTTATTGCACCTTCTATCCTCCTCAAAAAAGTTGTTATTTTCGTTTGTTTGTTAGTCCTTACAAGGTCAGTGTAGCTTTTACAGTATGGGGATAGGCAATTTTGCAGCTCCCTTTTTAATTTCCGGTTTCTTTCAGCGGCGTTCAAGATTTTCAGCTGAGCCGAGGCATTCTGGTAATGTTTCTAATGTTAAATTATTAATTTCACAATATTCATCAGTGCTATTACTCTCAGAATCGGTTTGATCTATGCTTCAAATCTGCTTCAACTTCTTCTTCTTCATGTTTTATATTTCAACTGCAGATGGCCAACTTCTTCTTCTAACATGCATCTAACGTTAGGTGGTAACAACATTACTTTGATGTTGGGATGACTCAAATCTTGTGGGTGATATGGAGCATTATCTAATGGTAACAGTGCCTTGAAGCTCCAATGTTTCCGCTTTAAATAACATTTAATGTTTGACACAAAACAACTTAAAAACCAATCTTTAAATATTATATATTATACATTTTCATATAAAGCCACTACGGTTCATTATTCCTTCCCATCATTATTTTATGGTAATTTAGATTTTAAATTTGTTAAACAAAAATCGTGTTATCTAGTGCTGTAGAAGTATAGTATTGTACAAAGGTTTTCGCAATTTTTTTATCGTGTTAGAGAGAAACCGTGTTACAGGTTGCAATGTTATACGAGGTTTCCTACAATTTACTACTTGTATTGCGAAGAATTAAAAAAATCGAAATGGAAACACGCACTTATCTTAACACACTTACTCAGAACTTTACATGAAGTTCCCTTTACCTAGACATTGGCGTTTTATAGTTATTTTGAAAAAGAACAACTAGAGTGTTTGTTTGGTTCTCGATTTTAAACATATGTAAAGATCGCCATGACTGTAAGTAAAACAATTAATCCAATAGTCCAATACTTCATGGGGAATATCATGTAAAGTTCTCTTGTTTTTAGTGCTAAGTAGGACTGTATAAAGAAAAAGGGGCATTTAAAATTATTAATTTTTCGCAATATTTAGAAACTTTCAGTAAATTTACCTGAACAGCCTGTACAAAAAAGAAGAAAATGTTGTAAGTCACAATGGTAGAAAATTAAGAACCGTTTGTGAGAAACTAAGCGTTTTCTAATTGTCCGCAGCTGTCACTTTTTTCAGAAAAACTTAAATACCTCGAAAACGATTTCAACTGGGTCCAGTTAACTTCGTATAAATTTAATTTCGAATTTTAAAGAGTCTTTTTTAAAATATTAACTTCCGGGGCCATGACAATGCGGAATCAATCTTATCGATTATTTCGATCTGGTCTCGTAGAAAGTTAACAACTTATCGCTATGTCTGGAAAGTCAATTGACCGCAAAAAAATAACAATCGTTTATTTTGAAAGAAAGTGGTGTACGAGATAACGTCAAAAAAGCGTCGGTGGGACGACTTAACCGTGCGTTATGCAATGTGGCATTAGAAATCGCACGTTGAACAAAAGTCAGGAGGTCGCGGCACCGTCACCGGTCCAGAGATGACAACACTGCGATGAGAGTGAAAGGTGTGCAACTTACCAAAACCAACCTCATGTTTGCGGATTCTGGGTGGGTCTATCGGGCACAGCAACAACTCTTTCTGGCAACTGCACTTCTTGTTTTAAACAGGCACGTGTGGTGAAATCTGTATTTATATCCTCACTCACCACTTCGATTTACTCTCGAATTGGTTTGGTTTGGCGTGCCGATCTTCTTTACTCGACTTACGCCAGATCGCCCTAGAAAAAAAAGTCAATCCACGCCGGAGGACCATCAATTACCTGAGCCGTCTCTTAACCCCGATTATTCGTAAACGGTTCACGGTACCGCCCACGTGAGCAATCTTCAGTATTACGACATGCATCATATACACGGTCAGGTGAAACTTATTTGATGAAAGCTCATGAATAGTGCCATAAAGTTAGATAATTGACGAGATATTAGCTGTCGGTGGGTGCGGTTTAAATGCAATAGGCATATTTTCAATAACAATAGTTCGACTGGCCATTATTTTATTGCTTTTAATAGTTTACTATCTAGTTAGTGATAAATGACCCTAATAATGGTGTAATAGGCTCTATAATGCTATGATGGCTTTGTACATAAAGTTTAGGGATATCGTTTAATAGCAAATTATAACTATTATTGTATAGCAGAAGGCTCTGCACCTAAGGATAACTTTAGGTATAGAAAAAGAACTTATTCCCCTTTCCTATGTCTCCTTTCATGTATTTCAAAATACATTGAGTACAATTAATTTATGAGCAATATTTAAATCATGTACTGGTATTAATCACTACATGCACAATGTAAAAATAAACATTCAAATTAAATTAGCATGAGGAACAAACCAGCTTAAATCTCTGAACAGTTATCTTCCTTTGAGCACTTTCATTACGGTAGAATTCGATAACATCACCCGGTCTTTATCAATAATTACCGATAGAAAATGGTAACACATTGCATCGTATCCCTCAAGGAAAAACTCACAAACCGTTTTGCTGAGAAAAATTCCACGATAATGTCTTCAAGGCGAAGAGGGTGAACGTCTGAACTTTCTGTTAATGTGGTATATAATTTCAATAACAATACCACAATTAAGCGTTGTTTTATTGATTTTACTGTTTTACCATCCAATTAGTGACACCTGACACTAGTAATTGTGTAGTAGACTCGAATACTATAATAGCTTTATACATAAACGTTTAGGAATTTCTAAAATGCCAAGCTATAACTATTATTGTATTGAAGAAGGCTCTGCATGTGAAAGGCCTCAACTTTTTTTCAATTTAGCATATAATTTCAAAAACAATACCACAATTATTCATTGCTTTATTGATTTCAATATTTAACAACTTAGTTAGCGATAGCTGACACTAATAATGGTGTAATATGCTCTTTAATATTATTTACACTTTGTACGTAAACGTTTAGGAACACCTAAAATGACAAATATAATAATTATTGTATACTAGAAGGCTCTATACCTGGGGAAAACTTTAGGTATAAGAAAATAACTTATTCTTTTATTTATTTCTAAGTACAATGAGATAGCATGACATAGTTTTGTACTAAGTAATTTAGCCAGCTATCAATCAACGGAAATTAAGTACAATTATCAACAGTTATCTTCACTGGAGCACTTTGATTACGGTCGAATTTGATAACATCACTTGACCTTTATCGTTGCACGATAATGTCTTTAAGGCGAAGAAAATGAAGGCCTGAATCTTCTGTTAGTGTGGCATATAACTTCAATAGTAAAGCCACAACTAATCATTGTTTCAGTAATTTTCATATTTTGCAATCTAATTAGTGATAGCTGACACTAATAATGCTCTGATAGATTCTACTACTATGATGGTTATGTGCATAAACATATGAAGACATTTAAAGTGGCAAACTTTTATCATCACAGTGTGGCAGAAAGCTCTGTATCTAATGTTAATTTTTTAATATGGTACATCAAAGTATGTTATGAGGTAATTAACATACTTATTTTTATTTAATCCTGCTGTGCTCCTCGGGTCAATATGACCCGAAACGGATTTTCGGATTCTATAATACTGTCATCTTTCATTATTTCTTTCCAAGATTTTGTGTGGTGTCAAGAGAGTATAAACCTCGTACTCAGCAAGCTACTGCCATAATAAACAAAGTTCAAGATCAACGTGGTGAAGTAGCAATGCCATCAACATCTGGTGCAATTAGTAAAACTAAAAGAGCACGATGTAATATGTGTCTATCAAAATGGGGCAATAAAACAATAAGTTCAATAAAACAATAAACGTAAAGTACAACATATTGTAAGTGTAATAAATATTTGCGTAAAGTTCATGTGGTGTATTATAGTCATTAATATAAAGATTAGGCGACAATTGCATGCACATTAAAATTTTTTTGATATTCCTCTCTTGTTTTTAGATTTAGTGTTTGTATTATTTTTTATTATAATACATAACTTTGGTTAGTAATAAGATTGCTTTTCATCGTTGTTTACACACATCGGGTCACTATGACCCGAAGGACTACAAGTATATAGTAAAACTAAGGAGAACAGCAGGGTTAATACTATGATGGCTTCGCACATGAACGTATAGGGATATCTTTAAATAGCAAACTATAACTATTATTGTATAGCAGATAGCTCTGCACCTAGAGACAATGCTAGATACAGGAAGAACGATATATTCCCTTCTCCTATACGTCCTAAGTATATTAAGATAGTAGGCATAATTTTGTAACAAATAATTTAGCTAGTTATAAACCAATGCAAAAAATATAAATTAAGTACAATTAATTTATGAACAATGTTTCATACATGTGTTGGTATTAAGCACTACTCTCACAATATAAACATAGGCATTGAAATTAAATTAGAATGAGGAACAAATTAACTTAAACCTCTGAACAGTTATCTGCATTTGGACACTTTCATTACGGTCGAACTTGGTACCATTACCTGGTTTTATCAATAATTACTGATAGGAGTTTTTAACACATTGCCTTGCATTTCTAAAGGATAAACCCAGAAACTGTTTTGGTGGGAAAAAATTCACGACAATGTCTTGGGGACAAAGACAATAAAGACCTAAACTTTCATTTAATGTGGTATATAATTTCAATAACAATATCACAATTAGCCATTATTTTATTGGTTTTAATATTCTACCATCTAATTAGTGATAGCTGACACTAATAATTGTGTAATGGGTTCAAATATTATAATAAATAAGATAACTTTAAGATAATTTTAAGTGTAGGAAAAGGAATATATTCCCTTTTCCGGCACCTCCTATCATATATTCCTAGGTACATTGAGATAGTAGGACATAATTTTGAAGCATATAATTTAGCTGGCTAGAAACCAATGGCAATTAAGTACTGTTAATTTGTGAACAATAATTTAAACATATACAGTTCTTAAAAACCCCACTAGCCATTTTGGAGGCTAAAATTCCACACAAATATCTTCACAACGAACACAACAAAGGCGTTAACCTTCTGTTAATGTGGCATCTAATTTCAATAACAAAACCAGAACTAGGCGCTGTTTTATTAGTTTTAATATTTTATCATCCATGTAGCTAGTGATGGCTGATACTAATAATGGTGTAATATATTCTAATAGTATGATCGCTTTACAAAATCATTGAGGAACATCTAGAATGGCAAACTATAGTTATTGTGGTATAGAAGAAGGCTCTGCACCTAGGGATGGATAACGTTTCAATGTGGCATAATATATTTATTTTAATTTAGAGCAACAAAATTGTATATACCCTTTTCCTAATACCCGAAGTCCTTTATTGTCTTTAGGACGAAGACAATAAAGGCCTGAACTTTCTTTCAGTGTTTCTTTTAATACTTTATAATGTAGTTCAATTTTCTGTTAATGTGGGATGTAATTTCAATAGCAATACCATAATTAACCATTGTTTCATTAGTTTTAATATTTTACAATCTAGTTAGTAACAGCTCACACAAATAATGGTCTGATAGACTCTAATACTATCATAGTTATGTGCATAAACAAAAGTTCTACATCTAGGATCAATTTTTTAATATGGTACATCAAAGTATGTTATGAAGTAATTAACACACTTAGTTTTATATATAAGATTTAATTCTAAATTCTCTTTTCATTGAACCAGTATCACATATATGCCTGAGTATATTATGATACTTTTACCAAAAAATCAAGAAATTCGAATAAGTCACGCACACCAAGGTAACATATTGTAAAAACAAAATAGGTGTAAGAGAAACTGAAAAATTTAGTAAAAATAACAATAATTAACACGAGTAATAGGATTGTTGTCAACTTTCAACTAAGAAAGGTTTAAGACAAGGCGATCCACTGCGACCATATCTGCTTAATTTAGCATTTGGAGCAATAATGATAGTAAAACACAGACTAATGGTATAAGTTTCCATTTGAGACTAAGTCAAGGGAAAAACTGGGAAACACAGTAGCAAATTTGCCAAGGAATAAATAAGAGGAAAATAAAATAGAGGTGTGGGAAAGGTGATTAATGAGAGGAATGTTTAGAGGAGTTAAAATGGTGAAAGTAGTGTGGTATAAAAGAACTAACTGAGAATTAATGGACATGGACGGAAGATCAGAAATCACAAATATAATCTAACCACGACAAGAGTTAGACGATTTTGATATATAACTAGAATGTCCAAACACAGGGTTTTGAAAAAATTACTGTAGGTGGGAGAAAGGAAGAAAACCGAAAGATGATGCTTGAAGAAGAAATTAGTGGAAGCTGTGAAAAATGATATCAAATTAACTACAATTAATTTACGATAATAAAAATTAAATGGGTACTGATATTAACTATCATTTACAAGATTTATCGATTTAATTTCATAAAAATTGATTAATAAAGGGAATTAACTTAAAGCCACTCTCAGCAAGATATTTTGGTGAACCTGTGGGAGGAATGACAACATTGTTAAAAGATCGTTTATTATAAGACTTTAAAATAAAAAACGAATAATGCAATTTTAATAATTTCCTGTCATATATTCTTTATTTAAAAACAGTTCTGAATTCGCCGATAGCATTGTTAATGAAACTATTTGCAAAGATCTTCATCGTGAGATAGTTATGCCGATATGAAACATCTGTGATAAAAAAGTGGTGACGATCATAGAAGTGAATATTTTTGGTAAATCTAACGTTAAATTATAAAACAAGAAAAATAAACATTATTAATAGCAGGAATGCAACGGTACGGAAAAAATAAGGTTTGAAGATATTCTAACTAAAACAACTAAATAAATAAATCTAAATTTGTCAGGTTTATCTTATATAGGCATATCGTATATATGCAAATTCCTGGAGGTAGTCAGCGAATACATCAACACGCTCAAAAGGGGCATCACTCCCATCACATTCGTACCAAGTTATATCATTATTTACGTCAAACAGCTGTTGGCTTCCTGGATCGATGCAATTTGAAAGGTTTTTGTGTAGAGTGGTATATTTACGTAAAATATGAAGCAACATTATTAGCGGCAGAATGATTTCATGTGCTACGTGTAGCTTCAGCTCTCAGAAAGAGAGAGAATTAATAGGAATAAATCACTCTGAATAACTTTTCATACGTCAATATACAAAAGGAGAAACTACGTGCAGAACCGTATTTGGAAATTTGAATTTATTATTGATGTTCCAGAGGATAATTCCTTGAATAAAAATAAATTAAGGGTCACTTGTTTACATTTTTCTAAAGAAGTGACTCCAAAAGATAGCAACTTGTAATTCAAAACAATCCGGGTCTGCTATGGTGACCATGTTTGTGTTGCACTTAGACACGTCCAGTGCCAGCGTTTTCGTTATGCAAATTATATATTTTTATTTGACCCCTGACTTTCTAAGTCAGAATGAGTTCTAAAAAATGTGTATACTTCCTTTAATTATCATCTAAGTGTGACATCTATCAATATAGCTCTGAATTTCTCTAATGGCGAAAGTTATAATATGTTACATGCCAGGGTATGTTACATAAGACCAGCTAAATACAAATATTAGATTTTTTCTTGAGAAATCTAAAGCAATTTTAGTACATGATCTTTCTTAGTGGTATGAAAGAATGTTAAAACTTTTCTTCAGTGCTTCAATTTATTTTTATTATGTTGGTATGCTTAATATTATGTTGTTCAGTATTTGTCAATGAAAATCTGTTTAGACAGGAAATTATAAGTTCAGGTAACGATAACGTGTTCGGCATTGATAATAACGAATCCATTCTTTTTTTGGGGATAACACTTGCTTTCTTAAATAATAGTTAAAATGCTCATCTTCAGTTGTATTTTGAAATCATTTCTAGCGCAGGTTCTTTAACAAAAATGAACTCCATATAAATGGCTTCCATTCCTCCGGGAAATACACTCATTCTTTTCTCTTTTTTCTTCCAAGCCTGTGTTCGGTCTGTAACTTTATATCAAACAATCCAGAACGTATGTAAACAAGGGGTTACATCCGTTCTCGGCGGCAAAGAATTGACACATTTTGGATTTTTTTCTTAGGAAGGGTGTAAGATTAATTGAAAAAGTAATAATTCCACCTTATTCTTCATTGCTTCAGGTATTTGAAAATGTTTCCTTTTGCTAAATTTGATCACATATTACGTTAGATACCTGCAGCCGCGGTGACCTATACCAAAATATCCAGGCTCGATGGGCAGCATCCTAACTTCCTCTAGAAACAAAAAATTATTAAAACCTCAGGTTCTTCTATAAAACAAGGTTGTAGCGAAGGGCCGTCGGCTCAAATTTTTGAATTTCTGAAAAACAAGAAAATCGGGCAATTTTGAAAGAAATTTTTCATTTTTAGTCTAAATTTTGACTTTATTTTTATATTTTTCCAATAAACGTATTGGAAAAATATAAAAAATTAAAATTTTCAAAAAATGGCTCGACAGCCCTTAGACAATTTAATTATGCGTAGATGAACGCAAATTTTATCCGAAAATGTTAAAAATTGTTCAAGTTATCATGATGCCCATGTTGACAAACGTAGTTTCCAGATAATCGCGTTTAAAGTTTATTATGTAACATTATGATACCCATAGACTCGTTCTCACATTTTCTTAAATCCTGCCCTAAAAGAGCTTTCCTGTTGAACAACATAAAGCTACCTGCCCTACAGGTAGCTTTATATTGTTGGGCGATGTCGATTTTATCAATTGTGCTCACATTTTTTCTCATAACTTTCTTAATAATTGAGATATTACTTTAAATCTTTTTTACCATAATTCCATACACTATTTTAATTGATTTAATTGGAATTTTAATTGGATTTAATTTCCGTATTTTTTTTTTGATTTTTTGAAAGTCGAAAACGTGTGTAATCCCTTAAAGCAACTCACCGAATCATACCCCCTTGCCGAATGATGTTTTATCTCTGATATATATATATATATATATATATATATATATAAGAAAAGTATCAGTTTTAGATTAGTATATATTTATCCCATATTTGTTTGAGTCTCAAGAAGTATCACGTGAACTATATTAAGGTCCTGTGGACAAA
>JAWQRM010000436.1:0-22686 GCA_033557675.1 Coptodactyla brooksi | reverse complement strand
GCGTAACTGTGCCTATTTGAGTTATTGCATTTAAGAAATTTTTGTGAGTGATTTTTGTAGTTGCGAAGTGTGGTGTTCCGGCAAGTACAGTGTCTACTATTTTAAAAATAAGCAATCAATCATCACTGCTATTGAAAGTAGTGGTCCAGGTGGAAGTATTAAGAGGCTAAAAAAGTCAACATAAAAATTTAGTCAAGTCCATTGTTTAGAATAGTTTAAATCGGCAAGGAGACGGACGTCTGAAGAGTTAATTAAACAAAAAGTATTAGAGTTTGGCCAAAAATTAGAATAACCAAATTTTAAGGCAAGTACTGGCTGGCTCGATAATTGGAAACGCAGGTACACATAAAAAATTCTATTTATTTTCATTTTACCGTTTTTTGATATAATGCAACTTGTTATAAACGACAACCCCGATTAAAAAAAACATCTTTGTCCACCAATAAGTAGAAATCGATAAAGTGTTATTTTGATCATTTTTAGTTCCTATTTTCGATTCGATTCACATGATTTCATATGATTCACATGAATAGGTGACATCAAATCGGTAAAAGGAGAATAAATAGAGTGTGCATATATACCCTTGCATGCGCTCTTGCTTGCTTTCATGCACTCTTGCATGCTTTCATGCACTCTTGCATGCTTTCTAAACATTTGAAATGTGCGGCGGGCGTAGGCGCCGCATATTTCAAATGTTGAAATTTGTAAAAGCTGAGTTTTGCACAGAAAATTTTGGCGGACGAGACACGTCATTTACACTCAAGGGGTTAAGTAAATCAAACTCGTATTTAAGGATTATAATATAAGAATTACCGAATAATTTTGCTGTTCTTACAAAAGCTAATATTATATAAATATATAAATTAGTCATATGCGTTTATTTTTTATGTGTTCCTACAAGACATTACACGATATAATACTAAGTTTAAAAATAGTTTCTTTGGCATTTCTTCAGTAAAATTGTCCCTTTATCGATTTGGCAGATCGTCAAATTCGTTTTGATGCGTCATCACGTGGAAGCTACTTCTCCTCTTTCGATTTCTTTTGACAACTCGCCGATGCAGGTTTGCAACATGCTCTGCTCGAACGTGTTCAATTTCGGCAGACCCAGATTCCTCTCGATGCCGCCTCTTCCGAAGATCAAAGGTGTCGCGAAGTACCCGGTTCCGCAAACGTTGGACTTAACGAATGCGCAATCCCCGATTTGCGGCTGTCCCTTCAGTCCTCTAAGAATGGAATCCGCCAAAGAAGCTGTCGCGTAGGCTGTCGCCATCGCTGAGGTCGGAGATTTTAAATCGATGGGCTTGGTGTCCATTTTTTGAATGTTCTTGGCCAGTAATTCTAGAGATTCTACGGTGAAATCGATTTTTGGGATTACCTTCGACAGTAATGGAACGGAAGTCGTGGACGAATGTCCGCCAACCACCGGACACTTAACATCTCTTGGATCCAAGCCTTTCAAATCCGCTATGTAGGACGAAGCCCTTATAGATCCCAAATTGGACATTCCGAACACCTTGTTGGGATTCAGCGCTCCGTTTTTCTCCATCATTTTGCAAAACAGCGGAACCATAGAATTAACCGGGTTGGTCACTATCAAAAAGCTAGCATCGCGACACGTGACGGACGCCAATTCGGCGAGCGCTTTAATGTAATCAGCGTTTCCTTTGAACATATCGTCGGAAGTCGTCTCAAACGTAATTGGCACAGAATTTACCAATTGGATTACTAATTTTGAGTCCCGAAGCACCTCGTCCAGTCCACTGTCGACCAAGTATCCACTCACCTTAGCAGGAAAGTTCAACTGGGACAAATCGCTCGCTATATTCAGAATTTCACGCTTCCGATCGATTCCCACCAAACTAGTCACTAAGGGATTCATTTTTAACAACATCATCGTTGGAGAACCCACGCGTCCGCAAGCGCCGATTACCGAAACTTTAAATTCTCTCCTCTCCATTGACTTGAGGGATTTATGTTTATCGAAAACCGGTTTGATTGTTGTCTTGAGGAACATATTGATTATTTTAATTATGATTGAATACTGAACGACCGATTTTATAGAGATGATTTCTGACGTATTGTTTTGATTAATTGATTGGCATATTATCATAATAATATGAATAGCGTTCGTAGAAGTGGAAAGGAACTAAACAAGTTAACTTACTTTATGTTAATTTTTAAAACTATAAATACAACGAGGTTCAAAAGAGAATTGTGGATAATTTATTTTGACATCGGTAGGTACTTAAATGATTCCAATTATGAAAGCCTGCCATCTGTCTTCAGTTATGGAAATACTTAAAGCAAATCTGATGATGTTAAAGTCAAAACGCCAAACAACGCACCTCATTATTTTTTTTCACTTAAATATACTTTATATTAGAAATTTGAATTAACGCATGTGAGCTTTTGTAAGCACACTATTAGATAATTCTTATATTATGATTCTTAAATAGATGTTTAGTTTTAGCACTATTTTCTTTTTTGAAACAAACAATTTACGGGTACGGGAATGTACTGTAGTACAATTTATTGTCTAGTGACAATGTGCATGTTCTGAATTGTTTGTCTAGTGACAATTGTTATCTGATGACTTTAATACTTTAAAAATGGTCTATTATTGTTGATTTTATTTTATTGCAGTTATCCAGTGGATTTAAAGGGATAAACTAAATACTTTAGTGAAGTATGTTACCATAAAAATTTGGTATTTGGTTCGCAGCACTATGATTGAAGAAGAGTTTACAGTTTCTGTTGAGTTCGTATATCGGTTGAATATTGATTTAAATTTGGTTTATTACAATCATTTTTAAAGATTTCATGTGACGACGCATTAAAAACGAATTTGACAATCTCCCAAATCAGTAAAGTCCATTGTATTTATCTTCTCTTAATGCATTTCGAAACAATTTTGAATTTTACCTAGTGTAAGTTCCAAACCAGAGATGGCATCACCCATCCCTTGGTTTCCGCCTATTTTTTAGCATTATTAGTTTTTGATGTCAGACCTCGCTCAGATAAAGTAAGTTTTAACTAACGCAAAGTAAACCGAGAAGAAGATAATACAAAGGTACTTGACATAAACAGTGTGAGACAAAATATTGTAGACAGATACAACAAAAACATGGACCAATCCACTATATAAAATGAATTTATAAAATTGGAAAGAACAGCTACAATTCCTTCCGAAATGTATTAACTTATATACAATGTGTATAAGAACTTAGCTAATTGTTTAATGGGCAAAGGCCCATGATAAATAGTACTTATCCAAACATTTTTAGATGCACTAGTTGATAATAGAGGTTTCCTTCATGCTACTTCGATAAACAAATCTACAAACTGTACAGTTCGAATATTCAACTATTCTAGAAGTAAGAATTAGCAACCGAACAAAAAACGGTAAACCGACCAATTTTTTATTTGCTGTTTAAATATGTTTTAGTATTTACAACTGCAGCTATAAATACTGTTAAAAATAGTATCTTAAAAACGATAAATCAAAAAGTATTACACAACTTGTTTATTTTAAGTCTTTACGCTAACCCGCGTTGCTACGCAGGTAACGGAAAATGAGATTCTTACGTTTTCAAGAACCCCTCTTAACCGTTACTTAAGATGTTCCGAGAAAAAAGTAATTAATTACTAATTTACCGGAGGATCGAGGGTAGTGAACTGAGGGATGTAAATCAAGCTCAGAAGATCAGATTAGATCTAATTTAAACATTTAATCGCTGAGGCGGGGTTTTAAAACTCCACTTCGCCCAACTTCTCAACGCGGCGCGTAAATTAAAATTAAACAAAAAAATCTCTAACTTTATTTTTCTGTTCGGGAAGTATTTTTCGGAAGAGAAAACGCATCGATCGCTACGGCTCAATTAAATTGATTCGCGACTTTATGTTTGGCCGAACGCGGGGGATGCAAATTGAAATGTAAATTTCAGGTTAAAATACGCTAGCAGATGTACTACAACCCTTTTGGATGAATAAGAGAGTTGGGTTACAAGCGGAAGGGTGCCCTTCGCAATAACAAGTGTTTCGCTTTGTAGAACAACGCCGAAGCCGTTATTAAAGTAGAAAGTTCGGCCCATCGGTCCCTTTATTAGTTATTGCGCTCCGACGGTATATATTGGGAACCAGGAGACATCTTAAGTGGGCGTATAAGCAGTAGATATTGCTTCCCCACAAGGGGATCCCGCTTCTATACTCTAAACATTATTACATAAACTACAGATAACGCCCCTGTCGTAATCTTAACAGTTTAGGTTTGTAATATTACGTGTATGCAAATGCAAACGTACGTCCAGACCATTGTTACATTTAGAATGGGATGGACAAGACGAATATTTCAAAAGATCTGCTAAACGTCATAGGGTTCGTACGATATTTGTTGAGCCAAAATCGCGAGAAAGGAGATAGCCAAGTAAAAACGGTTCTTGGAACGCAATGCTTTACCAGAACTTGGTAATCGGAAGCAGTGGCGTGCCTTCAAATTTTCCGCATTACAATATGTGTTGTACTTTTTTTTGGAAATATCTCCGAAACTAATGAACGGACTTTCACCGAATTTTGTTTGTTATGAGAAATTAAGTTATGAGATATTAAGTGAATGATATAATGTACATTGTAAATGTACATGTAAATGTTGTTATACAATGATAAACGTGTTGGTAAAAAAACAAGGATTATAAAAGGAAAAATGTATTAAAATTGCCTAAACACAGCCGCTAATCTGATTGGAATTGAAATTTTCGAAATCATCATTACTAGGAGTTTCGCTATCAGAATCTGTGATAATTAACGGTTCTATTACCACATCATCTCGAGGCTCGTTTTGCAAGTAACTATCTTCTACTTTAACGACGTACTGGCAACACGTCATCCAGTGTTGAACAGTAACTGATGAAAATTCTTGTTCTGTCAAAGTTTTCACAGCGTCTAACTTAAATCAAACATTTTTTGCCACGTTGTTACGTTGTCTCACCGATAGGTATAAAGAGAAAGTATTGCATTTGCAAAAAATCGATGTCGAGATTTTGATAGATCTTGATGAATTAGGATAGTACATTGTACATAGTACATGATAGTTATAGTACATGATAGTACTATAAGGATAGTACATGTTTAAAATCAACGGATCTCGAGTTATAAGGGACTATTGTAAAAAAATAAAGTCCTATTGGGCAAGGGGGTTTTTCGTTCTTAAGCTATCTTTAGAAAAAGATATTTCAAACAGACGTTGCGTGACATCAAATTCTTTACAATTTGCAACTATTTTCGAATATACAGGTTGTTCGGTTTATTTCAAAAGTTATTCAACTTCAGATTTTTAAATGGAACGCCCTATATATTATTACATTTTTGAAGTCCTTATAAGATTTAAGGGCCACTTTAATTATTATACATCAGTTCTAAATCGTACCGTATTACCTATTTTTGAAGAACGAGACAGGTGTGAATGCAGAATTTTTTTTTCTACGACCGTATCTACTATACTATTACACACATTGATCACTGCAGCAACAAGTTTGTTTTTCAACACGGATGCCTGAAATACAATGCATTCCTTATAGGATTTGCTTTAGACATCAGCGCCTTAAGAAATACATTGGCCGATATCAATTTTATGCACCAGAAATAACTTTATTAGGCGGGCGTACTTTGGAATTTCTATCCTTGTCATAGTAACGAACTGTCAAAATGCCGATACAAACACCCTATGAACACTGTAACAAGAACATTCGGAAAAGTTCGTTACAAATTAATTTATTGAGTTTGTACAGTTATCAATTTATTATTTGTTTGAATAATAATTATGGACTGCGATATAGAAATATGTACTCCACCAGATATTACGTATGCAACGAAAACAACTAGTGCTTCTCTATTGCCACAGAAGTCAAACGAAATTTATAAAAGTACGTACAATAAATTTATGAACTGGCGTAGTAAAAGAATTTTCAATCCTTTTCTGGAAATGTTATACTCGCATACTTATCAGAATTAACGAAAAATATTAAATCTTAAAAGTTTGGCGTGCAACACGTGCATAAAGACATTTATATAATCATGTGATATTGCATCACATGAAACATCACATTCATGTATAAATGTTGGCTTCACGTACTTATTATACAATATACTATTTTAGAACTGTTATTATTCTTTTTAGAAAGAAATGTTTCAAATAAGAATCACATTGAATTCTTCACAATTTGAAACTATTTTCGAATGTACAGGTGTTCAGTTTATACTAAAAACGAGTCAGACTGATCAAAGTACGGCAAGGGGTTAATAATAAATACTTAAATAATTTGGCTGAACAAAAACGTTACGTAATACTCAAATTTGATTTGATGTATGTATAATTATTAAATGGTCTTTAAAATCAAAATTATTGAGCATATCCGGTAAAGCAATTGATGTAATGTATTGTAACTACATGGACAATTCCATGACAATAATTATAACTGTCACGCTGTATAAGTAGACGTGACCCACGGCTTTGTTCACATTCTGCTCCATTCTTCGTTATATTACTTATACGTTGCTCTCTTCCAGTTTCCCAGCATATTCTCTGCAGGTTCCATTTGGGGCCATTTGCGTGACAGTCTACTTCTTCTTCATACTTCGTCGGCCTTTCTTTAACCTGACTATATGCCCCACTACAATGTAGTATCGTGCTACTTTCAGTCTGAAGAAATTCTAGAAAATTAACTAATTGTTAAAAAAAAATTAGATTCAAAAAATGTTTTCAAATTTTGTTTTTGTGTGAAGAACGCCGTCCGAGCGAGGGTCAATCAAATGAACGGAACAGAAGCCATTAAACCAAAAGTATGGTATTTAGAAAAATTGAGACTGGCCTGAAATGTGGCCTGAAAACTGGTGACAATTTTTCAAATAAATTAAAAAAAAATTTTCCAAATTTTTTTTTAATTTATTTTATATTTGAGAGCAATTCCCGAAAAGGCATTTTCAAAACTGTTTCTCAAGTTAAAAACAATTTTTTTTAATGTTTGAATTTTGTTTTTATTTTTTTAATTTGAAAACAAATTTTAAAAAAATAAAAATTTGTTTAATTTAAAAACAGAGTTTTCTTTTCAAAAACTTTCAAAAAATCCTTATTTCCTGGCGGCTCTTGACAATGTCGATTTTGTCGACGAAATGCGCATCAAGCAATTTATTATTGTTTTAGTGAAGTGGTAACAAGTGATTAATCTGTCCAACTGTTGGAACTAGGAATAGTATGACCAGCGTGTATGTAAGTTTTGTCTAAAAAGACAATTTCGCTTCTATAATATTAAAGTTCAACCTTCAAACGCGAATATCTTTCTTCTATATTAGCAACCGCTAAGTGTCCTTAGTTTTTCTCCACTCCAATCCAAGCTTTTAATAATTGTATGCGGGGATATGCGTTTTTCCGAAAAGTCGCATTCCGTAGGTACTTCATTTTTCTTGTAACTGTATCAGAGCAACACGGCATTCTTCGGTTTTCTGAAAATTATAAATCGCGTTTTTAATATCAATTTTTTCCCCATCCGATGTATTGGTTTTTGCGCATATTCTCTTGTCTTTTCTGGAAGAACTGAATATTACTTCACTATCACCATTGTTTACAGCTTCGAAATCGACACCTGCACTTAAGATCCGCTCTGCAGTAGCTAAAGATACTCCTGCATCAGTCGCGACACGGTTTTTTAATTATGTTTTATTTTCATGTAGAAAAATTATCTTGAAATAGTTATACACGTTAAGCACAATATCCTTCGACCGGGAATTAGGTTAAGAGAAGCTACATTAATAAGGTGAAATTAATAATCAGCTTGCGATGTACTGTCGATGTCATGGTTCAATTTGATTGATTTCAAGAAAGTGACGTTACAGTCTTCTAGGAATTTTGACTCAACAGGTTTCGTACAAACTATTTATGACCCAATCTATAATCCTACGAAGATATCTTATTTGAAGTTAATACTATAAAGGGTATAAATATCTTTGTTCCATGCTGAAATATTGTAAATTACATATACACACACACATATTGACAATATCACTCTACTTTAGTGTAAATAAAAAAATAAAAATCAGAATTTGTAAACAATATGTATACCAATCTTAATCTACGGCAGTATCTTGCATACTGAGTACAAAGATAAAGTCAAGAGTAACATTGGAGGAAATAAGAATACTGAAAAAAGGAATGAATAGACAAGTTGCCCAAAAGATAAAGATAACGTTCCGGTACATAACATTCCAATAAACAGCATTCCTCTTATCGAACATTACAATAACAAATAATATAACTCTTAGTTAAAAGTAAACATAAAGATTTTATTAACGGAAAGCCCAATAACAAAATGATGATATAGAATAAATCCAATATTTATTTTATGATGCAGTAATGCATCATACTTTGGAGTACAATCAAAGTGGAACATAATGTATAAGAACCGAAAACTACATTATATAAATTATAAAATATATATTGTATAGTATCAATAATTCTCTATTATAACATAAAAATATTATTATTTATATATTAATTATCGCTCATTTTCTAGCTTGTTCGCAACAAACCCCAGCTATTAAATTATCGCTTCCCCTCGGTTTGATTTTTTGTTTTTCAATTCTGCTAATGCGCCCGACACGTAAGCGACAATAAATTCGGGCAAAATTTTCCATTAAGTGCGTCGAAGCGGTCCAGTAGATCATCGGCGCCCCCCTCACGTCTGGGGGTTAATTTACCGCCGAAATATTACGGGACGATTTGTTTCCGGCCCTAGGCCGAAGCAAAATTCAAAATGCCCACAATTAACGCCGGAATAAAATACGCGAGTAAACGCCCGTTTGATCGCCGTAATAATTTAGAGGGGGACGCGTTTAGGCCCTCCGGTGGGCCTGAACGCACCCCCCATACACCCCATACGAGCACACAAGGGGTGCGATTCAAATTGATGCTGGTGGTTATTCATTGCGCACGTATAAACATGATGTTCTACTAATCGCACCTGTTTAAACATTTTTTAAACCCTCGAACGTACCAATAAATATATGTTTTGACAATTAGATCATAGCTTGGGTGATACACGGATAAGTTTAAACTAAATAAGTTACCGTTGTTTTAAGCTGTTATATGGAGGATTATTGCATTGTTTTAAGTTTAATTGGCTGGAGTACAGGATGGGAATTGATATTTACCTGGATATTTATTGCGGGATCTTTTAGGGTTTCTCTGAGTAGTTCTAGGTTTTCGTGAATATTGAGTGTTTTGTTTTTGTCTAAGATTTTTGTGATTTTTATATTCTGCTGTATATTTTCAGGTATGTGGGAGTATTTGTGGAGATGCTCTGAGTAATTGGAATCATGTGTGTTTTTTTATATAGGATGTTGTGTTCTTTATGTTTTTCGCAGTACGGAATGTAATATTGATTTCGTGTTTTTTGGACATTTTTATTATGGAGTGTATGTTGATTACTATATCGTTTCTTGTTTGGATGTTTCTCTTTTTTGTTCTTGATAGATCGTGGATTTGGAATCGTTGGTTTTGTAGCTATAATAGTCAATGGTTACCACATAATCAAACCAGGAAATTTGCTGCTCTAACAGTACATTTCCTCTTTTCGTTAAGTGGTAACCACCGACTATCTTTATTTGTTCTTGATGTTTCCGTGCATTTTAATTATTAATTTTCTATTTTTATTTGCTATTTGTAATGCTGTGTCTAGTTATTCTTTGTAATCCTCTTTCTGCAATGAAATTGTTTCAAGTCTGTGAAGTACACTTCTAAATGTCGTTTCCTTCTACTGCTCGGGGTACGCTGAAGTGTAATGAGTTATGTCATCTGTTGGTGTCGGTTATCTGTATTTTATCGTTATGTAATCTTGTATTTTAATTTGTATTCTCTCTTGACAATTGCGACATCCAAATAGTTTATACTGTTATTTTCCTCCTTCTCGCATGTGAAAAATATCAGATAAATATCAGTTTCTATCCTATACTCTAGCCAATTACACACCTACAATAAAGCAGCGATTCACCGCGTATAAGACAAAACCTACACTAGTCTTAAAAATGACGATAAGCTGAAACCAGTCGACGTATTTATTGATTTAAAATAATCTTAACAATTCCATTGTACAGTAAAAATTGAAATCGGGCGGAATCGGTGTGCTCTGGAGGTAAATAACATTTTGAGACTTATATCAAACTCGCAGGATTCTTTTAAACTGCCTGTATTTAAATTTTCTGCATTCAATGTACAGATATCTGTATGTATTAAAGTAATCAACCAGGATCAAGGCGAAATGTTCATATAATACAAAGCATTCATCGCAGATAAACACGTAGGGGGCAGATGTTTCTTGTCGGAGGTGTTGTTGCTTTAAAAACTGAAACCTAAACTTTTAGGCAAACAAAAGTAGCGGACTTGTTTATGAGAAAGTAATATTTTATTTATATAGATTGTTTGTAATTAGTACGCGTTATCGAGTCTCTGTGCTATCTACGAATGCATTGTTAAAATTTGTTTGTCGTATTAAAATTTGTTAAGGTTTAATCTTAAATGACTGAAATAAATTATTTCAATAATTGGAAATTAGTTTCGTTTCATTAATTGTCACTGAAGCAGATGTCAGGTTTCGTTTCCATTAGGGGTCTGTTTTTCCCATTTAAGCTAAGTGAGATGCACGATCCGCTTTAGATTTCTTTTCCGACCCCACTTTCTTCGAAATTCCAATTTATTCTCGATTATTCGCGATATAGATTCATTAATTCCAATAAAACGGGAAATCATTAATTCGACGGCGACCCAAATATCGAGTTTTCTCGTTATTTCCTACTAAAATCCCTCGCTAATGGCGACTTTGCTCGAAGCAGTTCGAGACTACTTATATCGCTGCTAAGCACTTCAAAGTACAACGTTATCTAAATCTGAGATAAAGTAACTAATTGTGATTTAGTTTTCCCCTTTCAGACTCCTCTATACGTCACCGTCTTTAGAATAGGGCGTCGAACTTAACTATAAAGACCTTGAGTGTAGAGTTAAAACGGTTTTAGTGTTAACGTAGATGTTAAGCTAATGGGGGGCTTCCTCATTTCGCTTAAAGAGGTGCCAACAAGTCGACAGAAACTGGGAAGATTTCGGGAACAGGGGCGAAGGTGTCTACGCCAACGTTCGCAATTAGTGATTTCGGCCTAAAACGTCACGGGCACACAATCTAACTTGTCTCTCACCCTTCGCCCGTAAGGACCCACTTGTTAGGGACACTTATTTGCGGGGCCGTCTGGCGATGATGTAAGAAACTTCCCCATCCAGTTTACGCAGCTCAGGTTGGACGACGGGTTGTTTTTTATAATTCCGCAGTTCCGTCGTAATTATAGGGAAGTTTCGGCGGGTCAGTTAATAGTCCACAATCTCGTTGTAAATTACGGGGTGGACGAAGACCCCCCTGGCGATTTTCTCCGGAACAGATCCGACCGGCTGGACTCGAAAACTCTCTCTCGACGCGACGCCCGAAAGGGAGGAGGTACGATTAGGAGCGAAATGCCCACTGTCCACTCATTGAATTAATATTTCATGATGTCAATAAACGGATTTAGCGAAAGCTTTTAGCGTACTCTAATTATTCATCAGATGAAAGATCGTACGAGCGGAATAAAAAGTGTTTTCTCCGGGCCCCTAGCATCCGAACGCACGTTACAAACACTTTTTAATCTAGGATCGCACTAAAAATTCCTACTGTCGTCGTCAAAAAGATTGGCCCCTGTGTACCTGATCGAAAATAAAGAAATCTGAAGAACAAGAATTAATGTAAAAAAAAGAAGAATGAGAGACACAGAGAGAGTGAGATAGAGAGAAAGACAGTAAGCAGTATGTTGAGAAATATCGAAAATTCTTTGATGTTAAACGAAGATCTCGTGAAAATCAAAGATCTGTTTTTAAGAGTACTTCATCTATAAAAGAAAACGCTTTAAGCAATGCATCAAACAAATCAATCATTTCATTGTTGAAAATCATTCAAAAAATTACCAAAGCCATCTATTTGGGAAAATTTCTATTGGTATATATTCGCTGCAACGTACAATAGTAGCTATGAAAATCAGAATAAACCGAATTCGAAATTGATCATTATTCGTTCACCTTTTTTGTCAACATATTTCTGCTTTCACTATTATCAAAGACTACATAAAGACGGCATTATAAAACTTGGATAAGAGTAAATCCTGTTCTGTGTATAGAGAGATTTAAAATAGGACGACTGGCGGCTTCGATACACGTGCCGCGGGAAATTAAATAATCCGCCTCGCACCAGAAACTCCCGTCATCAAAATAATGAAGTTCTAAAGGTCATTTATGATTTCGACAGGTTTGTGACCGGTAAGTGTATTAGGAGCACCCTAATTACGACGGGCCTGCCCTCCACGTTATTAGGACCGGATTTAGGACATCAAATGACCTTCCCATTTTCCCCCTATTTCGCCGTACTTTGCTCAAAAATCCTCTATTATAATCATACGTACGAGGGTTCGATGCCTTTCAATGCATTGTTAGAAATATCTCGGACATTGTATATAAGATATAACGTATCCAAATAAGCGGGGTAGGAATATGGCTCGTTATTTTTGCCAAGTCGTTAGGATCCACAAAAGGGCGGCTCGTTAAAACCCTATTTTCGAATTCCGTATACGTACAAATTTGTGGGGAAAGAAAAAAAAGATGCCGTAAACTTGCGATAGTAAAAAATTTACAGCCGAGTTATTAGGCACATATTTTGTAAGCGATAAATTTTGATCGCACCCTAATACTAACGCGAGACGTTATCTCCCGTCTTTTAGCGTATTTTATGGACACAAAGATAAAAAGCCGCTCGTGGCAGGTTTGAGTATCGCCTTTGAACTGTTTTCTCAGCTGGATATAACGTGCTGTTTTAGAGATTTTATTGGTCGTCAAAATATTGTCACATTGTTGTATTTTTCTCTCTGAACTTATTTACCGTCGTTTTTCTTTTTGCATTTTTCGATTTCTGACGCAATATCTAATATTATATTTTTGATTTTAAATAATGAAACAATACGTCCAGTTCGAATGCCTTTCTCGAAACGAAACTCTCTTAATTAGTCGTTCGAATGAAAAATCTGAGCTTGAAATTTTACAATCGTTCAAATCCCATTTGTATCACATCATATTACAAATGGATATTAAAAATAGATACTCAACCTTAAAATAAACTGCACACGCGTGCAAAGTTTATTTGTTGCTTAAGTAACCAGAACGAGTTAATTTTATTAATACCTTTACGATTAACACGACGACGCATTAACGCGTTAGCATCTTAATCTGCCTAGCAATAATAGAACTGCGTGCTTAATGCGCACGTAAAATTTTCAACGCCAAAGGCAAGCTGCCCCCTCTTACGGCGGATTAGTTAAATTAATTTTATTTCCTCCACCGATGTTCCGGTAGGTACGCGTCGAGTCTCATCAGTCGTTATGGTTACTTCGGGGCTTCAGGGTTGTCTCTAGGGTTTTCGGGACAACGGTTCCCGCCCGCGCGCCCTCTACAGGCCGTGCTAGGCAAGAAAATACGACGAGACAATCGGCGATTGACCAGCGGAAATGCTGAAAGACAGCGTTCGTTACCGGACGGCACTTTAAAAGCAAAAAGGGTCCGTCCACGCGAAATAGCACCGACCTATTCGTGACGAAGTTCAGTTTCCCGTGTGCCACGGAAGTAAATTGAAAACGTACACGTCGAGAGGAAAATAAAACGGGAGACCGAATTTGCACTAATACTTTAATTGTTTGCTTAAATCCGCTTCTGGCAACTTCAAGGAATCAACGGCAAAGTAGATTTTTAATACTCGAGAAATATTAGCCCGTTCATACCTAAATCACTGTCATATACGATTACTCTGTGTCCGTCGAACGGTCTACGGATACCTCACTGAATTAAAACCTTCTCAAATTTCCTACGTAACAAAAGATGTTTGAACACCTCGAGGACCTACCGACGTTTTGCTCTTGATGAAAGCGAGCCCCTCAGGCTTGCCGCTCATTGTGTCCGTCCCTAGTGAACCTGAAAAGAAGAAATTCACTTGTTAGATTCTGCCCTACTTATATTTCCGCTTCCGTAATTCTACCCTCGCAGTATTTCATTCAACGAGTCCCCGGTTCTTTTCCT
Source organism: Coptodactyla brooksi (assembly GCA_033557675.1). NCBI lineage: Eukaryota > Metazoa > Arthropoda > Insecta > Coleoptera > Scarabaeidae > Coptodactyla > Coptodactyla brooksi. Next base: position 8,504 of record JAWQRM010000436.1, on the reverse strand, counting down.
TCTATTGTCCGTCGCGTTATTCAAAAAAACCCTGCCTCATTATGCCCTTCCCCGTTCGAATAAATACTATGGATATAGATACGCAATTTTGCAGATTTCGATTTAGATACAGCTGTATTTCCGTTTTTGTTTTCGCAGGACGACGTTTCGTTCGGAGTGCGAACTGTAGTTAGAAGAGAATATATTTAGGGGGTGAACGTTTGCGGTTTATGGGAGGTCGTTAAGTGCTACGAGAATTTTATTAAGGGTGGTTTTACAGTCGCATAAAAACACAACGGAAACTGCACTTTAATTTATTCGCGACGGTCTATGCGAAAATTGGACGCTAAGGTAATGAATGTGGGTGGGGAAACGGGCGAAAGCGAACGGATGGAGGTGGGTTGGGAAACTTAGACTTTGTTTAACTCCCCCTCTTAAATTGTACGTGCGGTTTGCGCTCCGAAGGTACCGTAATATTTTCAGAAACCGCAATGGCTTCATAGGCGAGCCGCTTATTGCACATAATTTTATCTCGTTCGTCATTTATATTATTATTATTATGTTATACCCTCCTTTTAAAAGGACGCCGCATTTACGTGCGGAACTTTAACTAAGATTATTTTGCATAAACTGCATTGAGTATACAAGACCTTTCATAAATTGGATTTGCGTTTCTTAAACTTGGACATGTGGAATGCCTGTACGGCATATATCACATATTTTGGCAATTTCCTGCACTGATTAGGATGGATTTTGATCGACGCTGCCTTTAACGGCATTTAAATCAATCTCGATCTGGGAACCATAGTGGAGCGTATCGACGACAAGCAAAATATGCTTTTTACAGCTAGCTTTTATTCACATCTAATAATTTTTAGTATATTTTCGAATTTTTCTGTTAGTTATTTCATATAGTATTATGATGTTTATCTATCTGATAGTTTGTAATGTTATAATGGACTCGTGTTCTTTTTTTGTAGACTGGAATATGTCGTCATTCTCTTGTTTTTTTGTTTTGTCTTTAATTTTTGCTACTAACTACTAGATAATGATCACCTCATTTCTTCACATCTCTTCTTTACTTTTCATCTGTTTTGTGTACTTGTGAACATCTTCGTGTTCAAAAAGTGCGTTTGTTACTGTAAGAAGCATATGCTTCTCCAAGTGAATTATTTCTCCGCCAATTCTTTTTGTAATTTATTTTAACAAGCTGGTACTATTCGAAATTCTCAATAAAACCTCCTTCGTAAACATTATTGTATCGTTATGTTCTATGATTGAACGCTGTGTTAAAAGTCAATTCTTACGTTTAAAACGTGGTCGTGTATTGGAGGTATCGAAATTTCCCCGCAATATATATATAAATCCGCAGACAATACAATTTCAAATCCTTAATCCACATCGATTGACCTAAATCACGCACAACGTTATCCCCGACAAATACACCCTATAATAGCGTGACACTCCCAATATTTCAGCCGATTAGAATACATAAATCCCACCTCCGTTCCCGGAATCGCCAATTTCGAAAGCAATAACACACTTAAGTCCCCAATTCCTCTCGAGAGATAACCGCCTCCAGTGCTTACACATCTCTTCGGTCGTGATTTACCTACAATATGTAACTGATTGCGATTTCATAAAATACGCTCTGAAATGGAACACTGTAGCAAATTTTCTTCCCCTTCTTTTCGTCGCCCGATTCAATCAAACGTGTATCGAATTTTGTAACGGCAGACGGCACACGTTGCGACGGTTTTTAGGGAAACGGGAATTGCTTATTCAGCGCTCACTGCCTCGTAATCCTGTGCATTATCTCGTCATTGTCTGCCGGGGGTCCCGGAGAATATGCGGAGAAAATTCGCGAGATATTCACCAGACAGACCTGTCAGCAGGCAGTAACCCACACTTGTAACGCCTTACTTCGGGGGCTTATATGAAAAGTTAGAATTTATCGCCTCGATCCCAAAATAAACTACTTTCGTGATTATCGTTATTGAAAACAAAGTAGTCAGTTTTCTCAGTATCATCGTTCACTTCAAATCTTCCACTACAACTACTTTTATTAACGGCCTCTATTAAATTCTCCGTACGGGCGATAAATTCATATTTCGGCTCCAGAACAATTTCTCGCTCGACTAAACGCAAAAGGAACATCGGGGGCCCTTCCGCGAGCAATTTAATTACTGCGGTCCTGGACGTATATGTTATAATTATACCGGGGGAATTTATAAAGATTTACCACAGCCCAGAGTTCGGTTATTAAGGCTTTCCTTGTGCCCTCGTAGTTTCCCACTTTCCGTACGGTTCGTTTGATGTTTATCGCTTACAGAGATGAGGAAAGAAGCCGAAGATTTCGTTTAATTATAAGCAAATAGTAGCAAACGGACCTAATTGCCTTACAAATGAAAGAGTGTCACCCTAGTTACGTTAAATGTACGCTTAATAATTAACATTTCTTGCATTAATACTACAAGCATTATTACTTGCACTTCATATCGATATATTTATATCCTTCGCCTTCTTGTACAAGGTTTGTTTCCTTTACAATTTGTCTGATTATATTTTGGAATTTATTTGTGGATTTTTTTCAATTCTGTGCAATTATTGCTTTTTATAAATTCTTTCATTTTTTCGATGTTTGTTCTTTGTCGATTTTAACTGTTGTGTTCCCTTTGTCTGCTTTGACTAATATTGCATTATTTTCTTGTAATTGCTTTCGGATATTTTTCATTGTTTTCTGTTCTAGGTGGATTGTACTCTTATCTTTGTTCTGTTTGTTTTCATTCTCTTTAATTATATTTTGTATTTCTTACATAATTATGTGTCTTGTTCTTTCTTGTATTTCCGTTAGTAGATCTTTTGTAATGCTATTTCAGCCTCCACCATTAAATACCCAATGGTTTTCTTGTCGTAACTGATTACGTTATGCTTGAACCCTTTCTGCAGAAGCTTCATTTCTGAATGTATGAACGGTAAGTTGACTAAGTTTTCTACGGTAAGTTGAATGAAGGTAAGTTTGTTAAAGTTGATTCAGCAAACAGTGTTTACAAAACCAAGTGACTTAGTACTTGGTTTTGTAAACACTGTTTGTTGAATCATATACATATTAGCATTGGTTTGGCTTATTTTCGTTCTTGTGTGTATTTTAATATAATTTTCACCATTATGGCGGTATTAAGAGTGTTCTCTCTTTCTCTCTCTCTCCCACTCTCTCTATTTCTCTCTCTGGGAGAGAAAAAGAGAGGGAGAAAGTTTTATGTAGAAATCAAAATTGCAATTTGTATTAATTTAAACGCTTATATGAAAGATGTACTCACAAAAGTGTTGCACCGCACAACTGTTCTCTACCTTGATCCTTGTTGAATTTTGAGAGTGATTTTGCAATATGTTTTTTGAAAAACGTGTTGTAGAATTAACCAAGAATTGGTTGTAATTTTGTTTCACATTTTTATCTAATAATGATTACGTTATTGCGATTTATTGTTATTATATATTCTATCCTTGTATTATGTATTTCATATGCTTAGATATCAAGACTTGTCTTTAACACCAAATTTAGATATTAAAGGTAACTAGAAAAAGTTATCTTAATAGTTTTTACAGTGAATAAACGTTAACTAACAATTAAAAGTAGTTAATAATGAGTTTTAATGAATTTTAACTAGATAATACAGTTATACAGTGCGGACGTAAATGGTCCCCTCTCCCCCCGCTAACTTTTGAACCGATGAAGATAGAAACGTGAAAGAAAAACTGTATTAAATCGCATCAAGTGTAGTAGTTTTTAGCTTAAAACTAAAATGTTAATCTTTCTAGATGGCGCTGCGGGCGCTATCAACTTGGAAATTTCAAATTGCATGGGGGTCTTGTGATACCTCATTGTAAAGGTTTTTCAATTACCTATTCAACAGTAGTTAGTTTTACTTAGTTTTCTATTCTATCAATTCGTTATGAAGTTATGATCATTTAAATGAAGCTTGAGGGAACCGTATAAGCTACCTACTGACCAGTATTTTACGGAATTTAAAAAAAAATATTGGCTAAGACTGAATAAAACAACTGATTGAATATTCAGTTACATCGGAACAGTCAAACAAGATAAAATTTGAATGTAAGTTTTCCCAAATAGCACTGCGGGCGCTATCAACTTTAAAATTTCAAATAGCAAAAGGGGGTATGTGATACCTCACTTTAAAGGTCTTTCAGTTGCCTAATAAACGGTAGCTATAGTATTTTATTCTATCAATCCGTTATTAAGTTTGCAATAATTTTAATGAGATGTGCCGTACAAACTACACGCCGCGCCGTTACGAGTTGAATTGTTTTCTGATAAATAATTGTTAGCCCTGAAAAGGAAAGTTGTTTGCAGAATTTCGTAGTCGGGGTGGATGTCGTCTGTCGGTGTTATCGTAACAAATGTTTAAAATGCTTTCCCTGCACTTCTTGGCAGTAGTAAATTCTGTTTTGAAACTCCGTACGTACGTTATGAAACATTTCTTGTAGTATTCTCCCGTACTCGTGCAAAATCCTATTTCTCAAATCATCTAGCGATTCTTGGGGTTGGGTAATAATCACTTGCAATTTTAAATATTCCCAGAAGAAAAATCTGATGGAGCTTAAATCTGGCGACCGAGCAGGCCATTCGGTTGAACCTCGCCGTCCAATTCAGCTATTTGGAAATATTTGGTCTAAATATTCCCGTGCAGCAATACAGTAATGTGGTGGAGCGCCATCCTGTTGTAAAATAACATCCAACTCAAATTCCTCTGGATTTGATGTTACTATCTCGTTGATGAGGGGGTTGATTCTGTACTCCAACATTTCGCGGTAAACGACTCCTGTTAAATTTCCATCGATAAATATTGGACCGACAATGTGGTTTCCCAAAATTCCTGCCCACACGTTTATCTTTTGTGGAAATTGGGTGTGGTTTTCTCGAAAAACGTGTGGCTTTTCATCTGCCCAATATCGGACGTTTTGTCGATTTACTTTTCCGTCTAACAAGGGAAGTACCACAACTGTCCCTCACCGATTTCGACGAAATTTGGTACAGTGGTAGAATGGGAAAAAAAAAGGTGTACGTACTTTTTTATACGTGCGGTAAAAGCCCCTGGGTAGAGTAATAAGGGTTGCAAATTAAGGGAAAAAGTGTTCATTCATAAACAATGGGTGAAATTTGCGTTTCTTCAAATATTTTTTTTACAGTTGTTGAAGACACCACATTCACTGGTGACCTGTGCAGTTGCCTGCTGTAGATTATCAACCATGGCTGCACGGATTTCTACCTGCTTGCTTCTGAAATGGATTTCCTTCCTACCCCCCATCTTTTACCAACACTCCCAGTTTGAAACTTTTCAACTAATTCTTTCAAATACTTCCTGCAGATAGGATGATCAAGATAACGCTCATTAAATAGACGCTCCGCCTGATGTAAATTACGCCCAACCTCAGCATAAATAAATATTGCTAGTATTTTTTCACCTAGCGGCCATGCACGAACCGTCTTTATCAAATAAATGAAAATAGCACTAGCGACAAATGATGTAATATTGACAAGACTGGCGCAAAAAGATAAATGAGATTAAATACCCTTAGTTTGGTGGGTTTTTTAGCTCAATAAACTGCTGGCTGTAATAATTTGTCAGATAATATGACATTTGGAAAATTCCTATATCGTTCGGAAATTTCCTAAAAATTCTTCTTAAAGCTAGTTCGGGTAATTTACCTACATTAAAGGCGTGTACATTTTTGTTTAGTTTTGGCCAATATTTTTCGAAAATTCTTTCAAATACTGCGTCATGTGCTTATACGACAAACTTAGAAATCTAAAGCTACTGCTGAATAGGCAATTAAAAGACCTTTACAATGAGGTATCACAAGATCCCATCCTTATCCTATGTAGAAATCAATCATTGAACTTTACGTAAGTATAGATTTAATTCATTCAAAGTGTGTAAGTGCGAAGGATAGTAGACACCAGAAGTTCAACAGATGAAATAAAAAGTAAAAACCAACAGCATCATGAAAACAATGGAAGAAGTCCTGAGGAAAAATAGAAATATGACGTGTAGAAAGTCCGAAAGATAAAAGGGAATATTTGGAGAGGGAAAATAAAAAGTAACAGGGATATGAGGTATAAAAGGCTTCATTAAAGAATAACTGAAAATAGATACGAGGATAATGTATGCAAAGAAGATTGGAAGCATGGCACGTATGATAGAATTGGAAAAGATTTAAGAAAAGATAAAAATTATGAGAAGTAAGAGCAGCGTGAGATATCTAAAAGGAAATGTATTTATAAATAACAATTTAATATCAAAATAAAGGAAAATTGAGGATGCCATTAGACAGGAGAGAATGAAACACTAATTGAAAATAGATACTAGGATATTACATCCAAAACAGGTTGGAAGCAGGACATGTATAATAGAATTGGGGAATTTTTAAGGAAAAATTAAAATCGTGAAAAATAATAGTAGCACGAGATATCTGAAATAAAAGGAACACGTGAATAAGTAAATAATGATTATAATGATAAATAAAGGTTTGTGTATCACGAGGCTTCTATCGGGAGGTAATTTTTATTTATATTTTGAAGATATGACATGAAAAATACTTAGATAATTATTTGAACTGCACAACAATAAATCCAATAATATTTTTCTTCCGTTTCGAAGATAAATAAAATGAACAAATAAAATTCTTTTTTGTTTTGATGTAAAATATAAAATATGAAAACGAATAAAAGATAATTATTTGGGTAATGCGAGCAGACGTTATTATCTTAGACCTTCTCTTTGTTAAATTAATATTTCGCTTACAACTCGAAAGTTTCTTCAGGGCTAAAAGGAACAACCCTGTTCCTTTTAGCCCTGGAACAACACAATAATTAAACATGAGACCAACCCAACATGAGAGAGAGAGAATCTTACCTAACAAACTGGTCTAATGCAAAAGAAATTAGTGAAACCCCGCAAAGAGGCATCAAAATAATTTAAAAAAACATTAAATTAATCGTCAAGAAACAACCAACAGGTAACCAGATGACCAGAACTAGCAATGCCAACCTATGTATTCGACTAAAAATAAAACTGAAAAACCTCTGAGGGAGGGGGAAGCGGGAAATTTTAAATTTCAAACTAGAAACAATGAAAATTACAATACATATATGGAACGAAAAATTAAAAGATTAATTCGCTAACATCACCCAACTTATCACTAGCATCTAACTGATAATTAATATTACTATTATGTAAATTTAACAAATAACTATAAATGTTTCTTAAATCGCTGACATCTGAACGTAGATTTACTGCATTAGGGGGTGGACTGGTTGCTAATCATCTCAAAAAAGAGTCTCTCACGTAAATTATCTCTCTTATAGGCTTACTTGTTACAATGGTATTGCTCCCAAGCTATATGGGTTGCCCAAAATACATAAAGAAGGCCCATAGTGCCTTGTACTGGTTCACCTTTTTATAAGGTGTCTGCTTTTCTTAGTGATATCAATAAAAAATGCTTACTTAACATAAATTTAATACAGCGTAAAAACCCAAGCAATAGTTTTCGTTAGACGAGGGCGTCATTCCGTGGAGAGGGCGTTCGGTTTTTCGGACATATAATCGTGGAAAAATTATCAAATATGGTTTACTTGTGAGAATTCTATCTGAAAGTGATAGGGATATATTTGTAACTTTGAAAGGTATACTGCTGAGAAAAGTAAACTGTACGAAACTATTTTATCTGTACTTGATCTGTACCTTGATTTGTGATACCACGTTTATAAGGATAATTATTGTAATAGTACCTCCATTGCAAAAATATTGCTTGAACGTAAAACCAGAGTGCGTGAAACAATTAGACAAAACAGAGGCTTACCACAATGTTTAAAAGATGAGGAACGTGATCTAAAAAAGGTGAAATAGCATTTCGAAGAAATGATGACATTCTACTTTAAATTTGGAAGGACAAAAGAAAAGAAGGACAAAAGAAGTGAGAATGGTATCAACCATCCATGATAGTTCATATTGCAACACAAGGAAGAAATCTAGAGATACTGGAGAAGAAATAAAGAAGCCGGTATGTGTCCACCAATACAACATGTATATGAAGAGCGTCGACCTCGCTGACCAATATCTTTCCTATAATAGTAGTCTCAGTAAAACAATAAAATGGTCAAAAAGGTAGTACTATATTTGATTAACTGCAGTCTTTTCAATTCATTTAGAGTGTAAAAAACGCTGAATCCTCAAAGTAATATAAGATACACAGATTTTCTTCTTTCTCCTCGAGGTGGCAAGAAATTGCCCTAGTGCTGAAAAAACAAAAAACTCAACAGATTTATAAAGAGAAGTAGCAGGCCCTTCAAATATTGCCTGCTCAGATTAAAAAATACAATTAAAAAAAATTAGATGTACATCGTACATGACTTTCTCTTACCTTGTCCCTAGTTTAAATATAAAACAAGTCGGCAAGTGTCAGAAATGTAAATCTCTATAAAAGCCTTTATAGAGATTATATAG
>JAWQRM010000435.1:0-22695 GCA_033557675.1 Coptodactyla brooksi | reverse complement strand
TTATCCAACTTTTCTTTTGTTTCCTTCGCCGTTTTGCCTCTCAAAAAATAATGTTTTATGAGAGAACGAAAATCGTTTTTGTCCATACTCAACGTGATGCCAAACACGTCAACAACAATCAGCTGTCCAAACAAAACTAAATATAGTATCGCACTGAAATTTGGCATGTCTGCCTAAATATGAATGTACTTCAAGGCACCATAACCTTTTTTGCAGTAGCAGCGCATTCTGGTGGTCAAAGGAGGTTACTTTTCACCCCACCTAGTAATACTTCTCTTCGTTGTGCCCATGTACACTGATCCACAGGAGCACGGAATCCTGCATACACCGGCCAAGTCAAGAGAGTTCCGTTTGTCTTTGGGTGATCTAAGCATATTACGCAATTGGTGGTTTGAACATTATAGTGTTTGAGGATCTTGCTAAGGCGGTCACTCACGTTCTTAATATATGGTAAATATGTTGAATACTGTTGAGATGATTTAAGAATTCTGTAAGCTCTGTCTCACTGTGGCTCCAGACAACAAACGTATCATCAACGTAACGAAACCAACAAGACGGTTTTAATGGGGCGGTAGACAAGGCTGACTGTTCAAAATATTCCATGTAATAGTTTTCGATGACAGGGCTAAGTGGGCTACCCATGAAAAGCATGAATATTAATTATGCCGGCCGTGAAAGCCTACACTCTATGTTTAGACCTGTAACTTCGAGATTCGAAATATCAGTTTATCAAAATTTAAAATGTCAGTTTTACAGTTGTCAAGGCAATTTAACAGTTATCGTGAAAACTTGACAGTTGTTATGGCAATTTGACACCTTAATCAGGTTGTGGTTAGACGTCTCAGTCTGACGTTTGAAATCTCAATTGGCCAGTTGTCATGGCAACTTGACAATTTGACGGTAAAACCAGTCAGTTTTACATTTAAAATGTGAGTTTGGCAGTTGTCATGTCAGTTTGACACTTGAAATCTCAATTTCATAAGCGCTTTTCGCCATACACAGCAACCAGTCTCCGACGAATCTTAACAGGCTTGCATCTGTCTGCCGATAATCACTGTATTACTATAGCCATCTTTGACGTGCGCCACCTTTGCTACCTTCAAATAACGAAAGCAGAATTACCGTTGTATATTATGTATGCATATGACGTTACTTTTTCATGCGCATTTCCCACCGTAGGCACCAACTTATCAATTTGCACGCTTCGTGCAAATTGATTATACATAAACTATTATTTTACAGATTTTGTTTCTTGTCTGATTATTCACTAGACGTGTTTCCACTGATTATTCGCTAGATCACTGATTATCAATAACGAGGCAGGTGCCAGGCAGGTGTCTTATGTCCATGGATCCGTTAGGACTCCATAGACATAAGTTTTGTTATTGAGTAAAATCAGAAAGCTTGGGAACTTCTGGACTGGAAGGTAGCACAAACAAATAGACTTTGCTCACCCCTAGCAAGTTGCGTGACCCTTCACGGTATCATAATAATCACCGACCAGTCATATGACCTTCACGAAGTTTGAAGGTTTTCAACTCATGTGTTTTTATGTACGATAAACGATTAATACCGAGATGTAAGTAACAATCTTCTTTCTCTAAAAAAAATGTAATTCGTAAAAGCAGCTGAAATACAATTGTACATGCATTCTTTATCCAATTCTCAGAATGCTGAATTCCCGCACGTCAAGGTCGGTGGTTACTTTTCGGGTTGAATTTAGGTTAGCTGATTGCGATAAAGAGTCCGCATAATTATTGCCAGAAATAGGTAGGCGCGAATGGTTTACTTCAAGGAAGTAATGCAAAGTGGGCACTGACTACATTTTCCTTTGGACACCTTTTCTTTTATTTCTCGATTTTATGTCGCCCTAGAAACACGAGCCATGGAAATTTGCATAACTAGTACGTGGTACCTGGGAAACATCTGTAGTCATAAACTGTAAGGATTGGAATTGAAATGCTTCTACCTACCTAATACCGAGCTACAATTATAAGTAAATTACAAGAACTACCGGTCTAGAAATATATCTTTTAAAAATATATCTTCTTTTTAAACGCGCATTAACCAGGAGTTGGTAACATATTACAAATAGTTAATTAAATCAATTAATATTAATGTGTTATCCATGTTATTTATATAATATATCTGTACGCTCATTGTTTTATTCATTAAATTAATCAATTTAATCCACCAATCGACGGAAGTATTCAAAATCACATGAACGGACCGGAGAGGAATATCAGGACCATACTTGTATAGAAAAATTTTCTGTCCATCGTTATAACTTTTTCTCAGATTAAACTAAACTATGGTTTATTTTCGCCAATAAGGGATGTTAAATTCGGGGCAAATGCAAGGATTAGGAACTTTTTATTTTATTAAATGAAAACATGACACTTTCAGTATTTTTAGTTGGAAGTGTAATTTACAAAATTCTAAACACGAAAAAATTGAAATAAAATTATTTATTTAAATAAAACAATATTTTAATAAAAAAAAACATGATTGCAAATATTTGGAAATGCCACGACACGAAAATAGAGGGCTGAGGGAAGAGGGGGCAAAGTAGCTGATTGTTGAGCGTGAATTTACAGAGCAGAATTAGCTCTGTAAATTCACGGCAATATGCTGAAATGTGTTCCATGCACAACCAACGCTTGCTGGACTTACAACAATACCGAGGCTTTCTCTTTTACAATATTTACAGTGACCCAGTTTATTTGGCGGAGGATCTTGTTACTCGTCTACGTATATAAAGTATATTATATACGACGGTAAATAAAGTATATTATCTAAGCGTTATGCGGCGTTTGAGAGATCAAATTCGTCGAAAAAGGCCAGATTTGTGGAAAGAAAGCTCATGGATTTTGCACCACGATAACGCATCATCTCGCAAGATTATCATTGTGAACGAATTTCTAGCCAAGAACTCAACAAATATGAGCGAAAAACCACCGTATTCACCTTATATGGCTCTGGCCAACTTTTTTCTGTTTGCAAAACTGAAATTTCCACTTCGAGGCACCCATTTTAAATCAATAGAAGACATAAAAGAGAATTCGCGGCGAGAACTGAAAATCGATTTCGGAAAATCCGTTTAAAAATGTTTTGATGATTGGATTATTCGTTGGCATAAATGTATGTTTTCGGAAGGGGCCTACTTTGAAGGCGATACAATAAATTTGGATGAATAATAAATATTTTATGTTTTATTGATCAATTTTCGGTGCTTTTTTGACAGAATGTAACTTTTATCGCAATCTAGGCAATTGATTATTTAAATCCCCGACATGTCTGTTGAATGTCTTCCAGATTACCCAACCGTCTTTTAATGTTGTTATTGTTAGCAAAGGCAATTTTAAAATCGAACATTTTCAACATATTAGCCAGTCCTTTAGTGGTTTTATTGTACGAGAGTTTAATGAATTGCTTCGGTTCATCTTTAGTTAATTTTTCAAGCGTTATCTATTTAAGTTCATTTTCTTTTTTCTTAAAATGTTATGTATTAGATTTTTATTATACCCGTTGTATGTAGTTTATGTTATATGTTATATATTACACGTTATTTCATTATATCTCTTCTGTATATTTAAGTTCTTTTTTTATGCCCGAGTTTGTTTAGTGGGACGTTTAGTAGCACGTCTACCATACTATTAAATGCCGAAAATGTATGTGGGATATGATGATTAGAATCTGATGTTATAAGTCTTCTGAGAAAAGGCAGTTTTCCGTCTTTCTATATTTCACAGATGAATTTTATTGTTTTATATTTCGAACATATATCACTACCGAAATCTTGAATATTACTGTTTTTTGTATCAAAAATCGCGAACGTATCATTAACGTATCTTAACCAAATTTTAGGAAAATATTTCCAAATAACCCATAACGAGATTGGCTAAAAACAGTGAAAGACAGTTACTCATTGCTGTTTCTTCTGTCGGTTTAAAGAATTTATCAATAAATTTGAAATAATTAACTAAAGATGAACCGAAACAATTCTTCCCCCCTATCATAGAACAACCAAAGGATTAGCTAATATGTTGAAGACGTTCGATTTTAAAATTGCCTTTACTAACAGTAACAGCATTCAAAGTCGGTTGGGTAATACGAAACATAAAATAGATCCAATAGACAAGTCGGGGATTTACAACATCAATTGCCTACATTGCGATAAAAGTTTTAAAATTAACGTTTAAAATTAGATATAAAGACATAGCTCACTTTAAATAGATATAATAAACCAGAGAAATCTATCGTGGCTGCCCACATGATAACTCTAAATCATAGGATAAATGACAATGCACAGTTGGTTAAACAAGTTAATTCAAATAGTCAACTATACGCAGCGAAAAGTATTAAAATTTTTAAACATAAAATATTTAACAACAGCCCGGGCCCTACACATGTCACCACTCTTTGATCCAGTAGGTAAGAAGAAGGGACGAAGGAATTTAAAGACAATTGTTTGTTACCAGTTTGGACCGTATTGGAAAACAATAAGGGTGGGAGTTAAATATACCGGTTGTCCACGTATTATTCGTGTATACAGTACACTGGGCAGTCTTGATATTCTCACCTGACCGGGTTCTACGATGTATGAATACCCCCTCACGATATATCATAGAACTCACGCGAACAGGGGGTATAAGTTACGTAGACAAGTTCTGTTCTCAATCTCCTGAAGAAGGTTTTATTAGAAAAACCGAAACATATGTCGATATTCTAACAATCTTGTTGTAGTTAAGGTGTTGTTTCCTTTAGTGACTACAAGACCGCAGAGATCCGTTTTTCTCAAATAATGACATATGTATATTATCTAATTATAAATGGTTATTCTTTATTCATAAGCCGCCATAAGGAAGTGTACTGTACATGGAGTAACTTTTTGATTTTCTTTCTCCCTCTCTCTCTCTCTCTCTATATATATATATATATATATATATATATACATATATATATATATATATATATATATATACATATATATATATATGTATGTATATGTATATTGTCTAATTGTAACCCCGATGGTGAATTTTCTGTTTTTGATTTTGAGCACTCATGCAAGTGACTTCTAGGATTGACCAACAATAAACCAGACGAAATTCGAAACTGCTTCAGGCATTGATCAAAACACACGATTGTTTAGCGCAGTGACGAGTCAAGCCTACGTGTGTCTGCCCTTCGAGTTTCAACCGTAACATAAACAAAATAAATCTGTTTTCATTATTAGTTATTGTAATATTTTCGTGTGTGTCACTAAAGGTCAGATCAGATCTTGACATCTTAAACATAGGCGTTCGTGATTAGCAACTGATTAAGTGGTTGCCTAATTTGTAGCGGTAACGTGGGACTTAGACGTAAATCCAACTCGAAACATTGCAGTCAACTGCATTTTTCAACAGAAATAAAGTATGTTGTTTTTTGAAAAACAAATTTGTTTGTAATTATCTAGAACTACTACTCCTATTAGATTATGTTGTTTTTCCTCACTCCTCAAACCTTTTGTTTGTGAAAGAAATATTTTAATTGTTTGAGTTAACATGGGCTAAATAATAATGTAATGTATGCTTATTCTATGGCCTAATTTTATATGTTTTCCACTGCTTTATATATTTAATGTTCAGTTGCAATTATTTTTACCTTACAAATGTTGCACACAAGAAATGTGTGCAACGTGAAAAGTGGAACGTTGAAACAAAAATCCCAATAACGACACCGTACTAAAAACTCGAAAATATACCTAAAATATGAACAAACTATTTTGAATATTACCTATCGTGCAATCAATCCATGGACGCGTTTTGTAACAATTGTACTGATATAATTTCAACTTACGTAAACTAGAAATGATCAGATTTTACGTTATCTTCCGCTTTCATGACAAATCAAATATACATTTATTTGTTCAAATCAATTATTCTTACAAAAAGTACTGAAAACTAAATACAAAAAGAATCTTATACACTTTTCCTGGTGCCTGTGGCATTTTAAAGTGGTCTGCGCCTTTATATACATTCCACCAGAGTCTTAACCTAACATTAATTAGCAATAAATAATAACAAAATATATACAATAGACAAAAGTGGAACGCAACATGAAATACGATGTGGTTACCTAGATCTAGCAGAATGAATGAAACTAATCAAGACTCGTCCCAGGTTTTAAAACTATTTAGGATGGTGGAGTTGGTCCCGCTAGTCGGGAATGGCTACGTGTCTACATATCTACTTGGGATGGTAGGTTATATAGGAGGCATGCGGTCGAGGTTGGAGCGTTAGAACGGGTACTTGTACTTGTTATTGCCGGTGGGTTTGTTAGTAATACTACGTGTAAGACTATTAGGATGGGAGGGGGATTTGTGATAAAATTTGTGATTTAATTGGGACATGATGGGCCCGATGGGTTTCATATTGGAATGTTCGTGGAGGCGCCGAATGTTGACGTTACAGCCAGAGTTCGCGATTATTCGCAGGATTTTCTTTTGGATCGTTTGGAGCCGTTTGACAGATGATGGATGCGTTGGACCATCTTTGGATGGTCCAACCATCTTTGAATTGGAGCAGCGTAGGTGAGGTAAGGTCTAATGATGGAGGTGTAAAGGAGCTTCTAGATGGATAGGGAAAGGGAGCTTTTACTGGAGATGAGGGAATATATGGACTTGATGATGGAGGAGGCTTTTTGGATGGACTTGGTGTTGTGGGGTTTGACTGTTAGTCGATTATCTAGGGTTACCCCTAGATATTTGCTTTGTGTTACGATGGAGATAGGGATGTTATCGAATTTGAGTGGAACCGGAATAACCGAAACGTTATTGCTTTCCAAACTTAAAAATCATTTAAATAAAACAAGGAGAATACTATCATATAGAATCAGTCTATAGTCAGAAACATGTTCTGTACCCCTTTTTTAAATGTAGGTGTGCCACACATAAGTTTTGCATTACCTGAAAATAGTATCCGTGTGCGCTCTTCAATGATTTGATAGGGGGTGTTGTAATAAGTCAATCCAACCCAAGCGGCTTGGTAATGCTGCACGTGATATCGCTGACGGAATTTCACATTTTAACTTCTGGCATTTATCTCGTAATAGTTTATAATAATTCAGCAGGTAAAACGGCTCTTAAAATCTAGAACCATCTAAGAAATTGAAGCTAGTGCCGTTATCACACACGCTCGGCGAGTATAAGTTTTTCATTTCTTAACGAATTTAGAAGAACTGGAAGAGAAGGACAAGCAGGAACAGGTACAGCCAACAGAGCGGGCTCCGATGTATAAAATGAAGAAATAACAGAAATACGGGACAAAATAGCACCTCAGCAAAAGTACTGAAGCTCGGAGGGATAACAGACTAGGAGGAAGGATGTCGGAACGTTGGAATTGCTCTGTTACAAACAGCGACCATAAAAAAGAAGATAAAATGAACTGCCAGAGGATAAATCCTCCAATACCCATATTCCCCTATAGGGGAATATGGGTATTGGAGGTGCCAGACACAATATTTGCAAAGATTCTTCGTAAAAGACCTTGTAATTTTCATAATAGCTTGGTGGGCGAATACCAAGGCGGTTTCATGGAAAGAAGATCGACAGTAGACCAAAAATTCATCATCAGAAAGATACAGTACAATAGTTACGAGTTGGTTATCTTGAACGTTGGTTTAAAAATCAATTTTACCGTCACCTGCGTGTATGGAAAAAGCAATATAACAATTACTGAAGGGGAATCACTAAACCTAAATCACCTACAATTATAAAAACACAAAATTTTTCTTAACAAGTGGCTTCACTACTTCCAGCAAATGTTCAATATGACGACTTAAGATTATAGAATAAATTTTTAAATAGACCATTTATTGGAGTGATATTCTACATGTCATTACCTTCTAGTCAAAATATATGGTTATTGGCCGTTGAGCAGATTGAGGATTTCTTTTGGAGTAATGAAAAGAATTAATTAATATGGCGACCACCAACTTGGTTATATAATGTGCAACGATAGACCATGTTGTGTCTGATTCTCTGTAACATTGCACGCTCCCCTCGTATGGTATCAAACGCTGTAAGGATGCCCTCAATCATGCCCTGTAGACACTTTATTTCATATTTCCGGCAAAAAAATCCTCATTGAAAAATGTTAGTAACATTCTGTATAGTGTTCGTACAATGCGACAGCAGACTTCATATTCCTTAGAAGGAGACGAGAATATATAACAAATAAATAATGTTGTTGAAGTAGCGGTATATTGCTGCGATACACTACCGCCTAGTACAATTTATGATGTTAATATAATAGAAAGAGAGATACGAGGTGTTGTAACAAGGAAACCGGAAATAACCTTTGATTGTTGACAAAAAATGGGCAGTTGACATATACACTTGCAAGAAAAAGAATGAACAAGTACTGCAAGAAGATATTTCCCCATTTTGTTGACATCTTGTACTTGAACGAGTACACAATATACATAAAAAAAGCGAAAACTAAGACGATTACATTTTTTGAACAAATCCATGAGAAATACACAATTCAATAAACACAAATTTCGAAAGCTAGTGTTTTCATGAAACTACGAGTTCATGAAAAATTCATTACATTGAAAACACCAATTGCATTATTTATATTATAATTAAAATTTTTAAAATTTTTCTTGTTTATGAGTTTTATTATGATGCAAGTTTGAAATTTTTTATAGAAATAATTCTTTTAACAGTAAATCGTTATGTTGTTGAATAAAATATAAGCCTTTATATTTTTGTTTTAATTTTGTTGTACAAATCGTAATAGACGACTTTGCCCTGCATATTGTATACACGCCATCGCTTGATTTTGTTTACGTTCTAAATGAGAGATTTTTAAAACTAAATTCCGCACTTAACTGGTTAACATAATTTAAGTAATTAACGGTTTAGAGTACCTACGCTCCATGACATTAAACGGTTTTCTGTGTAATAGTTTATTGGTGGTTGTTATGACGATTTTTAATGAGATATTCAGCGATACCTGACAACTTCTTAGTTACCTAGCTTCTTCTTGTCATACACTACTTCTTTGTTATCACAGCATTTGTTACATTAATTAATTATTGTTGATATAGTATGTCTGTGCAGCGTCTTTGACACATATTCTACTGTTAACCTGCTTATTGATACAGCTAAGTTAAAACTATACTATAAGAGAATTCAAAATTATATTTGTTACTGGGCAGGCAAGATCGTAAAAGATAAAAATAGAGACTGAAACCATTGATAACAATATGAAATACATTTTCATTGATAAATATGACCTTATCTTATCTTAACCTTATCTTGAAATAAATTGAAATGTACTAATAATTTTGAAATAAAAATCTCTTCGTAAATGAAATGTGTCAAACAAGACGAGACCCTTTGTTATCTGTATTCAGGTTTGGACCTAATGGTAGACTTTTCCATTTTCATCTGGTATTTTACTTTCTCTGGATTATTCGTACATGTATAAAAGGCATTATGTATAAAATAATACTGCTTTAATACGTCGAAATAAAAATACACACAAATAAAGACGGGTAAATATTGACCGGTGTATTGACGGGAAACATACGAAGAAAATACTTCCATATGTGTTACATACGAGTTGTGAGTATGAATCCTGTCTCTCTATTGAAATGACAAGAGAAGCGAAAACGATAAGAAGAGACTATAAATAGAGCATTTTTGATTTTGTTAATTGGATTTTTTTAATTTTGAACATGTTAACACATTTATTGATAATAAACTAAATGTGTTAATTTCCAACAAATAAAGTTAATTTCTTTTTAAAAAGTAAACCGACGACTGTGGAAGTTAACGGGCACAGTCAATAAAAATTGAAGTAACAAATGGCTGGAAACCATCCGAAGAACATCCGAAAAGAGTAACATGATAAATTTTAATTCTTTACACTCAAGTCCTACCAACCCGAATCAACAACACCGACCCAAGTTAACTGAAGACGACACTTCAGGTGCTCGGAAGGGGCTCAATGCAAACGATAACATTTCCGAAGCTAGCAACAGTATAGCATCTGTTTCCTGTACATAAGGAAACCGAGTCCCAGATTGATCAGCGGATACAATTTTCCAGAGTTCCGAACAATACAAATGGCAAGTAGACTTGCGAATACAAATTTCAACGCACAACAACAACACAACCAAACACTGTAATCAAATAAACTCAACATCAAAGCTATCTAGCAGCCCAGATCACACCTTCCTACATTAACAAGCTCATATTGTCTCCGAAGATCAAGAATCCAACAACTGGATGAGGTCTTCAATTAGTCCTGTAGGTTTTCAGATTCTTGTTTTTATAACAACTAATATTCACAATTCAAAAATTGGAAAAGTTTTTTGATCATTTATCTTTCAATATGCCATCTATACCAGATAAATCATTCAAATCATTCACGTAGAGGTCAATATAATCCCACAATTTCAAGGCAACATAGAAATATTGCCAGTTTTTATAGACGCATGTCAAGATTTAATAACTAGACATGCAAATTTAATGAAATCAGCTGCCCCTATTAATAAATTTGATAGGGGCAGCTGATTTCATTAAAGAACTGAGAAGCATCATAGAACGGAATATTGCCTATGTAGCAGATATGTTGAACATTAAACTAGCTATACCCTAAAGCTATAATACAAGTTATATTTCTACATGTTATCCATAACCGAAACAAAATTCCACCAAAAATTTTAGACTATTTATTTCACAAAATATAAACTCACTCCAACCGACGTCGATCCGTCCTCAAATAAAGTGCATAATGCATACAGATCCCGAATTAATAATGTAGAAATAATTTACTTTATAACGAAGGGAATAGTATATATTTTCAATATGTACCATATACATAATATACACAATCCGATCAATTAGAACAATCTAAAATAACATAAGTAGAAGTTGAAAATAAAAATTTTTCGGAACTAGCCTTAGAAAACAACCATAAATCATAAATAAATTCACAAAACATTTTAAAATTACCTTATATCATATTACCACCACTGTTTAATGCAAAATTCTTAACAGTTACAGGCGCTACACATTTTACAATATCTTCTAAATTGGCTAATGATGCACAGTGAATTCATATGAAAGTTTAGTATGTTTATTTTTCAGTATGTTCTAAATGAAGCCGGTATAACTTACGTTGAGGAGATTTATTTGATAACCATGCAGAATAGAAAAAAAAATAGATGCAGTTTTTATGAGTACGCTTACATCACTTTCCCCTAATACTGGTCGTACAAATCTCCTTGATCGTGATGATCAGAATGTGCATTGCGATAGGTGCACATTCTAGTGCACATTCTGATAATTACAGCCAAGAATTTGCCATGTGAAATTTACTAAAAAGTCGCTGCAATTGTAGTTCGTCGTAATAATTATAAACTTTTAAGATGTCTTGGCTTTCAAGAACAGGAAAATTTAACAGAACACTGCGTACGGATTAAGTTATGGTCTTCTGGGCACCTTCAAGTGTGCCATTGTTTCGTATTTGCATTTTGTAAGGGTTTATTAAATCTTACTTCAAAAATTAAAGTACAAACAAGAATTGTTACTAACTCTCGTGGCGTAGGGGTTAGAACTACATCTCGATTGTAACTGGTGAAAAAGCATTACATGAGTCTCAATCACAAGTCAGACTCATCAAAGTTAATCAAAAACCACGATTTTTAATATACTACTTATTATACCTATATTAACTTGACAGTATGTTTAATATAATTGCAGAGCGATCGGCATGTATTTTGTAGAGGCTGTGAAAAGTATATCTTCAGTATAAACTTGCGATAGTAGTTTTTATGTCGACTTTCATAAATGGTATAAATTAATGAAAACATTTATAATATGTGGTGCCCATAGACGAAATGACTCATTTCCGAAATTAAATTTGGAAAACTACTCACCTAGGAGATGAATTAAGTCCGTTAGTTGCGCTAGTAGGCAATCTGATGTTCCCGCTCTGCACCTCAATATCTGAAGGCTTTTCCTTCACCAAAATCTTAATTGGCCTTACGTCCGGAGCAACCAAGGTCCGGCCATCGATCTTATCGTGGGCACTTTTCTGCATATAGGCATTTGCGTGATCCGGCGTGATCGCCTTGCTCATATTATTTTTAACACTGCTCTCAATCGATTCCATGTAAACTTTATTTGAGTCCGTAAACGCACTGTTAATATTTTGGCCGCCACCGTCAATTTTCTTATGAATAGATTCGATTGTTGGCAGGGCGGTCGTAGCACTTTTGGTATCTAAGGCTTTGTTGTCATTAGATAAAGATATTATAGCAGTCGCTGCGGGGGAGAGTTTCGGAAAATTATGATCTCTGAGCAACGTTTGCGAGTTTAACACTGTGTCGTTCATTTTATTCATTGCACTAGAAACGCTGGTTGCACTTAAATTTCTACCATCGTTCGTGTAACCACTAACTTTACTCAATTCTTCTTTCAACATGTTTTCTAGGTCTTCCTCCATTTGTAAAGGTTGGACTGCCGTGGTGGTCGTAGAAGAAACTACTGTTGCAGTTGGAATTTCAACAAGCCTTGTACTACTCTCCCATTGTTGTAATTCGGGTTTACTCCTGGTTTCAGCATTTTCTTCGTTCTCATCATTTTTTATGACACCATCTTCATCATTGTTCCTATTTTTTGTATTTTCATTGTGTTTGGTCTTTGTACTATTATTATTACCCTGATTTGGTTTAGGTTTACCACTACTACTTTTTGTGCTTTCGTTTCTTCTACTATTACCGTTTTGATTACTTCCAGATGGCTTACTGTCTGAAGCTTTTGATTCAATTTTTTGATCTTTCCAATTTCTATTTTCAATACTAGTATTATCACTATTTGTCTTTAAGTTCACTTCACTAGATTTCTTAACTAATTTATTTTTAGATCCTGCGCCATTTTTAAGTTCCTGTGGCTTAGGAGGCACTTTTGGCTTTGACTTACTAAAAGTATTAACTTTTGGTGGTACTTCCTTATAGAAAGTTCCTGGTGTTGGCATCCTAGAATACCCTTTAGAAGGGCTAGTATCTCTACTGTTGCTCCTAGAAGCATTTTTTGATCCACCTCTAGAAATCTGCCGCGATATCTGATTGTTATTTTTTCCTCCAGTCGGCGACGATCTCCTACTAGACGGTTGGCTTCTACACGAAAGTGGGATTTTGGAGGGGGAAGACTGTGATTTGTTACCAATAGAACCAGTTTCTGGTGAACTTCCTGTAATCGGAGAAAGTTGTTCGAAGGCAGGTTTTCTTCTCATGGGCCTGTTAGAACCTTGCCTGCTGGTGATGTTTGTTAAACTCTGACTTAAGTGTGGGCTAAGCTTAGAACGGTTTTTACTACGAGTTGTAGAAGTATCGTGTGTCACCTTCTCACCAAACATGTTACCAACGCTTCCTCTCGATTTGAGTTGTGGAATTTGAGATTTTTTCCGTGATCTAATAGAGTCGAGGCTCGTTCTGCTAGCCGATGATTGTCTCGAGTCATCTGGCGGTGGAGACGGGTTTGGAGAGGCATGGCGAGAACCGGTTGGGTTGAAACCTCTTCCACGAAATGGACTAACTCTTCCTGATGGAGAGGGACTTCTTGAGCCAGGGTTACTGGACGCCTCTGCTATTATTGAGAAGGCCTGAATCCTTCTGCGGTTACTGGTTGGTGTCAGCCTGTTCAACAAAGAGTAATAGAAAAATAAGTGATAGTTAGTTCTTCCATTAAGCTATCGTACAACTTTTTAGATAGTTTACAATAAGATTTTTTTATTTGAAAAATGCCAATACTCGTTTTGCGTAACAAGTATTTGACAATACTTTGCATTCATGCACGTTTGAAATATTTTTTGCATGTTCTTTCGTTCTTGTTCCGAACATATATATATTATACCTTCTTTCTTTAAGAGAGGCCTTTGTCAATATTTGTTTAATGTCTTTGATCACCTTCACGTCTATCACATGTTTCCCTCATGTTATATATTACAGAGACAAATATTATAAATTTACAATATTTAAATACATAGCTATTTAAAATAATAAAAGAGAACTCAAAATAAGGTTTTAAGCTATAGTAATTTTGCCATATATTCAATGCACATATAGTACTTAACAATGTTAAATGTTTTGCATCAAAACGCATCAACAAAGAAATAAGGTGATGTAAATAAGATGAACTTTTTATTACACTAAGGGTTTCCCTATGATTTTCTATAAAAGTAGGTTAAAAACAGTTAGGTAATTCAAAACATAACATAGACATGTTGAAGAAAGTGGAATATACAAGTTAGTTGGAATGGTTGTGATAAAAAGTATGATAGGCACACTAGGAGGTCCATCAAAATTAAGTTCAAAGAGCACTTGGCTCACTTAAAGTACGGTCAAAAGTCCCTTGTCTCTTGTTGTTCCCGATGGTGCTAACATGGTCAGCGAAACGTCCGTCGAGCAGTTAATTTCCTATTTTGCTTGCTACGAAATCACAGGTCCAAACCAACAATATAGGTATGGTAGGAATAAGGAAACGATGTACGGGTTGGCAATTTCTAAAGAGTAGGGAGTCTCTACCCTTAGACTAAAAACGACGAGGACGGAAAATGCTGTACAGGGAGAAATTATGTAATTAAAGGTTAGGAGGGTAAGGTATGGAAACACTCAGTTGTTTCCTATTAGCTGCGCAAAATCAATTAAGAAGCAATTAGGTGTCGCCTTCTTTTAGTATAAATAGCATAACCAGTCAGTTATTAGTTAGTCCTTCATCAGCGCTGATGTCACTTCCTTAGTGAAACGTGCGCCCAACATGCATTCTCCAGTTTTGGTTACAATTGTTTAACTTTGCTGCGAAGTCGAAAATTCCAAACTCACAACTGTAATTTAATCATTTGAGAAACGTATTTCATACGCATGTTTATGCTGATACAATAATGGGGTTTTAAGAAATTTTCCAACATTAATCCCTTTAATAATCATAATTTTAACCCTCTTAAAATTGTAATTATATTCTTTTAGTATATAACCAGAAAAAATAAATTTGCATAATTCATTCATTTACATCATTTAGCACAACCATACCATAGTCAGACTTTCCGATTCTTGTATAATCCATTGATTCTCTACCACACCTAACTGTATATGTAGAAAGAAACAACAAGCTTGAAAGCTAGTGCTGACGCCATTAGTAATCTCTAGTTCATTACAAGATGATTCTTGTAAGATTCCAAAATAGTTTTATTTTGGACTTTTGCAAAACCGATTTCGTCAGTTATCAAAATAAGATAGGGAAAGTGACATAAAAATAAATTGAAAAAATAG
The DNA here is from genome assembly GCA_033557675.1 of Coptodactyla brooksi. Lineage (NCBI taxonomy): Eukaryota > Metazoa > Arthropoda > Insecta > Coleoptera > Scarabaeidae > Coptodactyla > Coptodactyla brooksi. The sequence goes on along the minus strand of JAWQRM010000435.1, from coordinate 7,362 downwards.
TTTTTATTACTACATTTAGTTTTACACACTAAAAGGCGAAGAAATCTGTATTATCTGTTCTTCAATCGTATTTCAGAAATACGTTTAAAATACGTTCTAACGAACGCAAAAGTAGCAAAGTAAAAACGAAGTCACCACTACGCCAAAATATGAAAAACGTATGCTCTGCGCACGTTTCGTTAACCAAGTTAGCATCATCACGAGCAATGAAAAGCTATCAGTTGTTTTTCATTGCTGTTTTTCATTGTTTTCAATATGAAAAACAGATGCAAAAAGCATCTGTTTTTCATATTTTGGCGTAGTGACTTCAGTTTTACTTTGTCGCAAAGCCAAAGGTATCAAACTTCAACTTTAGCAAAAGTAGCAGTTCCGGAAATCATTTTTACACCGAAAATGAATCAGAACAGAATTTTTGTAGTGCAAGTGAATTTGAAGGTGATCTTTACAGAGGGAGTGCATCAGAAGGAGAGGTCCAAAATAAGAATTCTCAATAGGGTTCGTGAGAAAGTATTAGAGCACCATTTAATTTTTGTGAAAATCCGGGTCAACAAATTGGCATGCCTATATAAGGCGTCTTATTTTATTTTGATAAATATTTAGATAATAAATTAGTGTCCATAATTGTGGAACGAATTTGTATACAGCACAACACATTGAATACGTTAGAAAGATGGATATGAGGTGGTGTAGCAAGGAACCCGAAAGTAATCCTACATTATGGTAAAAAATGTGCAGTGTTTGCAGAAGCGACTGAATAATTGAACAGTATACACTTGCAAGAAAAAGAATGAAGTACCACAAGAATATATGCGGTATTTTATACCAGCTACATCAAAAGCAATGAAAAGCTGTTTCGAAAAATACCAGAGCGTCAAGAATGTGTGACGTCATTGTATTATTAAGCAATAAAATTTTATTATTTAATAATATTTTAATAGTTATAAAACGCAGAAATATTACTATATATTACGTAGTTGCTATTTGATGGAAAGTAACTGTCAGTGAGCGGCAGAGTATAGGAGTATACTCAATGGAAATATGACATATCAGATCATACCTGAGAGCAAGCGAGGTAGCAACATTAAATCTGAACAGGAATAAATCCCCACCTACGAGGTGTGTAAATTAAATAATGAAACTGGCAACGTAGCGTCCGATCTGCCAACACTGGGAAGGGGAGAGTTGAAAGGACGTTAGGTGAACAAGTGATTCGCCTTGAGAAACTTTAAAAATGAAAAAAGGTCATGCGTGCGAGACCAAACATTAAGAAAACCTGAGTGTTGCATCTCGATAATACGCCTTGTCACAGCAATTTCAGTAAACGGGCTTTTGACCAGTAAAAACACTCTTGTGGCTTTTGAACCTCCTTATTCACCTGCCTTGAGTGCTCGTGACTTTTTCTCTTCCCGAGATTGAAAAATCACCTCAAGGAACGCCATTTTGAGACACTCGAAAACATTCAAATGGCTGTAATCGAGCAGCTGAACACTACTCCAGTATCCGTCTTTTAGCACTTCTATGAGGGTTGGAAGAACCGCCTCACGCGCTGCGTGGCTTCCCAACCAAGTTATTTTGAGGAAGACAATACTGAATTGTAATTTTATTCGAATAAAAAAAATGAATGAATCAGTCTCGTTACTTAAGTTGTGCACCGCGTCCGATCCGCTGTGCGGTATTAGGGATTTTCTTTCAAATATGTCTTTCAACAAAACAGGTCAAATGATTTGCTTTACCTTCGATACAGTAACGTAATGTTTATGATAGTTAATAATTAAACAATAATTCACATCACTTTAATCGCATTGCTATTGGCGTTTCGCTGAATTTCGGGTCATGATTGGATATATCAATTAAACACTTTGCAAAATGCAAAAAAACTGCCGAGGAAGAAAGAAATCTTAAGCCAGTAATGAGGAAGAAGATTAATTGAACATTATGACATTTTTCGGGAAAATCCTAATTTATACACAAGAGATGTACCACATTATAAAAATTTCTAGGGAGATAAAAGAATTTAGCCATAATATTGTTCTTAGTTTAAAAAAATGTTTTTTTCTTTCATGGCTTTGTTTATTATTTAAAATAATAAAGTACATTGAATCAGGTATTTATTCTCCTGAAAAGAAAAGTAGATGTTAACAGAAATAAAGGCAATCGCATTTTATACTCACATTTAAAAAAACTTAATAAATTAAAATTCTTTTATTAAGAAAATGTTGTAAAGCTTCAGAAAGAAAAGCTATATAAACTGTTTGAAATCATGAAAGATGGTAGCGAAAGACAATTCTTCCATTAAACGCATGAGAGAAGATTTTAAGTATTATTATCTGTAATTTATTCAATTTTATTTTATTCAAGTGTATTGTTCTTGATATAAAAGACAAATATATCTTTTAAATAACATTAGGGATCAAGTTTGACATGTTAAAGACAGTACTTTTTTCTTAATTTCATAACGTACCACATGTTCAAAGCTTTAAAAGAGAACTGTTGAAAAAGTGTATAGAAAAATAAATCTTAAAATTAGATTTGTAAGAGTAGAAAAAGAGGGACACTTCTTGATAATAATACATATATTAAAACCCTTTTGAAATCAAACAACTAGAGTATTATGATGACATTACCACGTCATCTTATCGCAGATAACGTGAAATCGTTTCATGTTATCTACGTTAAGTTTGCGCATTGCCCTGTTGTTGCAAATCCAATTTTTCGAATAGCCATATACAAGTATCCAATGTCGTAAAATTAGTTGACAGGCCGTTCATTTGTGATGCTCCATCCTATTCAGAATGTTTTTCATAGGTTGGAAATAGATATTTGTCTATGCCTTTCAGATTAAATTGACATTAGCGGATGAAAATCGCATCCTTTCAATATTTGCAGGTAATCTAATTTCATTTAAACTGTTTTTGACTGTTGATTTATAGATTGGTTCTGAAGTATGACGACTCCATTGGAAAATGAAACTCCTAAGGCAAGCAAATTTTTGTTACTGTATTATTTAGATGGAATTTGGGTCGTAAATAGAAATTAATTCATCCTGAACTTAATAAAAAATGCAGTTAGGAAACGTTTCTGCATTAGGATGCACAGACTGCTTCCTAACTAACGCTCAAAGTTGCGGGATTATTTTTCCTTTTCCTTAATTTATCTGTGCCTCATGTACACCAACTTAATTTTCTAAGAAAAGTGTATAACTCTCATAACAACAGTTTCATAAAAATTACACAACATAAATTTGCAATGGCTTCTGAAGATGATTATTTATGATTAATTGAAACTAGTTTAGCCAAATTACACATTAACACAACCAGGTAAGCAATGAATCTCTTTTACTTTTCCTTGCTGAAGGAATGATTACTTTATAGGATGGGTCAATAGGGAACATGGAAAATCTCGTGTTAAACTTATTTCGTGTTAAACAACATCTTAAGTCTATGGTACACTCAATAAACTTAACATGACTACTGAAAGTTAGACTTGTAGATTTTGGAACCGTTTTCTTAGTAGTAAAGTAGAACAATGCCACCACTACACCAAACTCGAACAGTTTATTTGCTTAATGCACGTTTCGCCGACCATGTCAGCATTATCAGAAGCGACCAAGGCAAAATAATGCCTTCAGCATAGGAAACGAAAATAAGCGCATATCTTCTATAGTCAAACCTTTCGTAATAAATGAAAATAAGTTAGCCAGACTAAATTTCCATAATTATGTTAATATTGATGATAAATGGTTTCACTTAACGTAAACAACACGTTCTTATTACATAATGTTAAATGACAAACGATCTCATATAACATGCAAAAGCAAACACTTTATAACAAAAGTGATATTTATGGCAGTTGTAACAAGATCACGTTATGATCGTATGGCTATCGTTTATTAGGAGACGGCTAAGTGCAGTTGGAAAAAGAAACTAAAAAAACATTGTTAATAAAAAATATTCAGCAGTACTGCAGCAGTATACAGTGCGAGGATAAAATCTCGTACCACAGTACTTTTAAGCCGCACACGCAATACGTAGTGGGGGTGGCTCTGCGTTGTTGAACGGTTAGCGGCAAAGTCAGTCGCGTTTGGCACGTCGATGGTAGTGTATCGTACTAGCTAGTGCTCTTTTACTTACGTATATCTTAGAAATATATCCTTTTAAATTATATTGGCATTAAATGTTGATTGCACAGAAGGAACATATATCTATTCTTATAAAAGAAATATAAAAAAGCATTCTAAAATAAAATAAATTCTTAAAACCCCATTTGAACATAAAAAAAAATACAGTAGCGGCTTAAATAGGGCGCCCTGAGATGCCAAACAATAACCTTATCTCTAATAAAAATTCCTTCTAACATCACAACGCACTTCAAGTGCTTTGTGTGAGAAGGTTAGCTGTTTCTATTATTTTAACTGTCAGAGCATCCAGATTTTCTGCTCGCTCGTGGCCGTACTCGGCCTGTTTCAAGGAGCTCCACAAAAAAAATGTCGTTTGTGTACAAATCTAGAGATTTCGCTGGCCATTTAATATCTCTTTCCCCACTCACAGTGCGATTAGAAAATGAATTTGTGAAAAATTCTTTCACTATAGCCGCAATGTATGCCGGGCAGCCGTCTTGCTGATACCAAACACCAGCCAGGTCTATTCCGGCAATGTTCCGGATAGCAGGAAGTATTTGCGTATCTAACAATTCTACGTATTTCCGGGAAGTTAAGATCCCATTAATAAGAAAAGGGCCTAGTAGGTGGTCACCAAGAATTCCAGTCCAAACAATTCAGTGTTTGCGGATATTGAGTACGAACAGGAAAACTTTTATGCAAATTTTTTCGAGACCAATAATGAACAACAGCAGGATTGTGTTTTCCATCCAATGACAAAGTAGATCCATCGGTGAAAACAATATTTTGAATAAAGTTTTCGCCCTCATTTGCCTTTTCCATTACTCGCTCACAAAACTCCATCCTTCCAACAAATCTCTAGACTTTTACCGACTTTATAGCTCTTGTAGACGTGCAAAACACCCCGTACAGTTTTACTGCCCACTCTCAATTCCCTGCTAATACATTTGGATGATTTTGTGTTGTTTGCTTCCACAGCAGTACAAATCATTTCGTCCCTTCTTACTTTCTCTTCGACTTTTCCAGGTGAGCGCCCCCTTAAGTGGTATTTTGTACACTGCTTGAGACTATAACTTTTCTCAAACTTCTGAATAAGTTTGATAATAGTTTGTCTAGCGGAAGCGGACCTTTCTGTAAAAGATTGTACGAATAAATCGTGGCAATCACTAGTAGACCTGCTACCGTAATACCACTTGATAAGTTGTAATTTTTCTCTAATGCGTACAGAAAAATAGTTTTTGCGTCTCACTTTGACTATGCTACTGGCAAATATCCACGAATTGCGGGTGCGGCTTAAAAGTGCTATGGTACGAGATTTTATCCTCGCACTGTATAAGAAAGTGATTCTTAAAAATGAAATACTATTAATTCTAAATTACGCGTTAGTTAAGCACATAACATATATGTGTATAACAAGATAATGCAAAATCCTATTCATACCAAAATGATAAAGACTATAACAGAAGGGTCTAAAAGTGGTCGATCTATTCAGCTTAAATTACAACCGCCAATTAGTTCTGATATTAATGAGTCTCAGTTTCTTTAATTCTATGCAGCCTTTGCAACATAGAGCTTTGTCGAATAGAATCAATGGACTGATCGATTCCGTTAAAAACTCCTCCAATGAGTTGAAAGTAGAAACTCTTAATGTTTTCCAAGCAATGCAGACTTGTTTTGAATCTGCTGTGTTGGCGGAGGAAGGAAATTCTTATTAGGTTACTCATGTTACTAAGGCAAAACTTTGTCATAAAGGACGGCTGCAAACTACTTTAGCTTGTCCCCAACAAGCATTACAACGAAATTATTATATAGGCGCATTGTTTTCAAATTAACCTTTGAAAACATTCACCGAAATTTCTGGCATTGCTTAGTAAATAACCTACATAAATAAATTAAATATTGCTAGTATAACTTAAAAATTAATGCAGTAACAGAAATATAAAATAATAATAACATATGAAAAAATCTGAAAATAGCTTTATACAATATTTAACCAGTAAAACCCATCTTCTTGAGTATTTTTTATCTCCTTTAACACGTTGGCTGTCAACTACAAGATAAGTCATAGGCATCTTTTACTGTTCTTTTGTTTTGCAGAATAGAAATGGTCTGTGTATTAATATTAACAAATTGATAATGAAATTGTGATTTACCTGTATTGTGCTGGTGCAGATGGTGGATCCGGACCGACTCCGTAGTCTTGCGGAGACAGGATGGTAAAAGCACCTGGCGACAGGTACTTCAGAGCTAGTTCCTCTTGGAGCTCTCTTTCTGTACGCGGCCCGTTTTTGCGCTCAGGCGACCTCATCGTAACCAATCGGTTTCAACTGCGAGCGTCACATCTTCGACGCGCACTGTAAGTCCTCATCGGTCACCTCCTTCCTATCTCATTAGTCGACATCCCTGTAACCAAATTAACATTCTACAGCTAAGCATGGTGGGCGTATACAGTGTCGGAAGAGTCTTTACTCTCTCCATATTATCTCACTGGTACAATAATAACACGCGCTGGAAATAGATATTCTATAGTGTAAAGCTACGCGACACTCGAATAGACCTTTCCTGTTCCATCTATAAATAAAATGCAGAAAATAAATAAAAATAAGTTTTCTAATTTTCCTTAGTGTCGAAACGTCTTCTCTACCTTCCTCTTCTAAAGTATATTTTTACATGTCTAGGTACGGCTTAACTAGCTTAATTAATTCGCTAAAGCATATATTATTCTTTTTTGGCACATTTTTGGTACAAACAAATATTTCCACTACCAATAATAAAACATAGAATATTTATTTTTTTATGTATTTGGATGAACATAACACATCATTTTTATTTTCCATGTAATGAATTCTTTGGACACAAACCAAAAAAGTTTTTCTGGAGCATCACAATTTCTTATTTGATTTCCACCCATGCTTTCCTATTCTTGCACGCCATCTTCCTGTTCAGGGCCTGTAACTTTCTTAGATCCTCTATGACCGAGTCCTACCTCCTGAACATTTATCCCCTTCTTCTTGGATCAATCGGCGTCCGTTCCATAATTCTCCAAGGTTTAACTTTTCTCCGCTCGCCTATGCGTCCTAGTTACTTCATTCGATGACTAATAGACGAATATGTGTGAGCAAGAATTCCCCCAGAACTTTTGCAAACCAAAGGACGGGAAAATTTTTCTTTTCGATTTGCCTTTACCTCGGACACAACTCTTGTATCGTACTTGCCCAAATCAAGTAAATGTGTCATACTACAAA
>JAWQRM010000434.1:0-22711 GCA_033557675.1 Coptodactyla brooksi | reverse complement strand
GTCTCCAATGTTGGCTGGTGGATGAGATTTATTAGAGGAACCTTTCATTTTTTGCTTGTTTCTCAAGATTGTTTAACCATTCTTGTAGCCATTTTTCTAACATCTTGAATGTGTAATGTGTGAATTTCTACAACGTTACCATCACAGCCTTCGTTCCCGTCACTGTTGCAATCATTTTCGATAGCCTTTCTTAAGTCATCCTCATTCTAAATAGCATTTATGATATCTTACGGCAACGATGAAGTCGATAATTTTACTCTGGGCTCAATTCCGAATAATGCCTTGTAAGGCGATTGTTTTATGCCCGAATGGTAAGCGCGATTGTTCATGAATTGAACATATCTTAAGCCCTCAGATCAATTCATCGAAGCGTTGTCCTTCAACCAAGAACTAATAATATTCTCTATATCTTGGTCCGCACATTCAACAAAACCCTGACCTTGACTGTGCCTTGATTTTCCATGTAACCATACAATTTTCATTCCTGACCAAAGACTAGCGAGGTCATTTATAACATTATTGACAAATTTTCTACCAATGCCAGATTCAAGAATTAAAATGAAGAAATGTTAACGCACGTAGAAAAACAAATTTTGTTAGGTGGTATTGGTAGACTATAACAGATTTGAAATTTCCATCTGGTTGTGTCTGGAAATCGATCAAATCCATTTGGCATCTACTACTCATTTCCGAATGAAGAATTGGTTTCGAAACTCGCCATCTTTTCTTCTTTGTCTTCGTCTTTGACATATATCACATTGTTAAATAGAGGTGTATCATTTCTTTTGTGATATTGGCATATTTTTTAAATGTCTCGGCTAGCATCCTATCACGACCATCATGCCCCACAGGCACATAAGCTGAATCAATTACATCATAAAGCTCATCGGTTGGAAGATAGTATTTTATGTTCACTTCGCTTCGTAATATAAGGTTTTTCATATCCCCAATTTTTAGCACACCAAATTTTAATCGTCTTTCCAGAGTTTTTGATCAGCTTATCTACTAGGCGTAAACTCATCCGTAATACAACACGACAAAACTTTATAATATAATACAATGTGCAACACTTTTACTTAGTGTCCGTATTCATATTAGGACGAACCTGTTCAATCTATGCTAAACTAGTTTCTCCTATCGGGTTTAGGACTAACTAGTTTGGTTTAGGGTATACCGGTGTATCCTATCCGGTATAGGCAGACCTGATTTGGCCTTGGCAAAACTAGTTTGTCCTAAAATCTAATTTGGCCGGTAGCATATACATTTGCACACGAAGTATGGTAAGAACGCATAATGAAACGTTAAAGGAGTTCATAACTAGAACCGGTGTGAGACAGGATGGTGAGATTGCCAGGAAGTGGAAGGAAAGAGTAAGGAAAGCCAGAGTGGGAATATATAAACTGGAACGGATCTTCATGTCAGAGATGATATATGCTAAATGTGAATATCTGGATTAAAAACTTTAAACAAGGTGGCATGAATATAAACAGTGAGAAAACCGAAATTTTAGTGGTTTCCAAAGAATGCGATGATGTAACTATTGGGTCGAATAACGAGACCATAAAGCAAGTAATGGATTTTAAATACTATGAGATCGGAAATAAATGCACGGTGGGACATGGAACTGGAAATAGAGAGTAGAATAACCAGTGCAACGAGGCTATTCCATGTACCAAATAAGAGTTTTATTAAGAATAAAGAAGTGATGCTTCTATATGGTGGGGAAACATGGGTTCTGAATGCATGAAATAGAAGCAAAATCCAAACGTGTGAGATGCGACACTTACGTGCAGATGTTGGAGTAACTAGGTGCGATCGCATCAGAAATGAAGTAATACGAGAAAAATGCAGCGTGAAATCGACTTCGGAAAGGCTTAAAGTGATGCGGTTGGGGTGATTTGGGTACATGGTGAGGATGAATGACTGCAGAAAGGTGAAAAGTGTTTGGAAAATGGGAATAGATGAACAGCGTAGCAGAAGGAAACCGGCAAGGATATGTAATGAGGAGGTGGGGGAACATTGGCAAAGAAAAATATGGAAGGGAGCAAGCAGAGAGGCTGGCTCATGCTCAACAGGAGTAGGAAGGATTAAAGGATTATAAGAAGAAGGTCAGGACGATTGCGCGAAGGAGTTCAATTCTCAATTGGGAGGTCCTCCGCATAGTCCAGATTTAACCCCTAAAATTTTCATTTTTTCGGACTTTTGAAAAAACTTTTATCGGAAAAGTAGATCAAGACGAATTGAAGGACACCGTTGTGGACTACTTCAAGCAGTTTGGCAAGCAGCAGTACCATGGAGGGACATTCAAGTGTTACATTCTCAATAAACGTCTCAACTCAAATATTTTCTTAAAATATAAATGTTGCTGTAATTTTGGTTTGTACCTTGCACTTTCAATATGTATTTTAGAAGAAAAGAGAACCCCAAAGACGATTCGATCCTGATTATTTTGCTCTAAGAGCAAAATCAACTTTCGTCCTTTTTCGCATGTGGTCCTTTGTGGGGGAGTGGCGCAGCACTCTGAATGGGTCTATTCAGTCACTCTCTCCAAGGCAAACTTTCAGAACAAATTTCATTTAATTATCGTGTTTCCATTTCGGAGCGTCGAGAATTACAAACTTGGCTAATAAAAAAATTTCGTCGTCCCGAGCAAGTTCTGGACACCGACGGTTCAGCGTGGCTGCCAGTAGGAGCACTGACTGAAACTTTTGTTTTAGGACCGGTACACTTGCCCGAGCAGCGTCTGGGCGTTCGCCGTCACTGTGTGGGAGATTTTCAGCTTCGCATGCGAACGGCCGTTCCATAATTTAACCAACGAGAAGGTTATCCAGAACGCGGAGCACATGTACTATGGCGGCGAACTGCAGGTCGGTAATATTGAATGATGTGTGTTTCGGGTCAAACCGCCACTCGATCCAATATTCATATTCTGTAAATTCACTCCGACGTTATCGAGCACCCTAACCTTCGATTGTGTACACAGAAATTTCAATGCAGTCTAACGGTAGGGCGAAGCAGAATGGTCAATTGGTATAATGCATTTATTGTGAGCAAAATGTTCGAGATGCTCCGGTCATTTGTAGTAAAGTTAAACTGAAAAATAGCTCCTCGACGCACGTTTTTTTCAAAGGTAGATGAAACCTTGCGATGCAAGATGTCTTTCGTCATTCCTGATAATGCTAACTTCGTTAATTGAAACGTGCGACGAAAAGCTACTTCACAATTTTGGTGAAATACTTAAGGTTCTAACCCCACTTCAATGGTATTGCGCAATTATCGATTAAATAAGTAAATATTGAAAAATATTGTTAGAACCTTTTGAGTAAAGCAGTCCAATAAAGAATAAATCAAGGCAGGAATGGCGTCATAAATTAAGTTATTTATTATTATACACCAGTTTAGTGTTTAATATTAATGGTATGTTGATAATGTCTCATGTATCGACTGTTGATGCCTTATATTGACTATTTAATACGAAGAGGAACAAACTCTGACAAGGCGACAACTGGTAATCATTTTAAAATATCTAAAATGACCCAACGATGTTTTAGTTACATCAAAAATAGTTCATTTAGTCTAGCTTAAATATCTAGTGGACTACGCTTGATTTTCATACAACTTACATAAAGGGCAATTAACGCTTTTAGGTATGGTCCAATTCTAAAAATTTAAAAGTAAATTACATAGCAGGAACAATACTATACTCTGCAACACAGCTTATGTACAGAGCTTTCAGAAATGTCCATTCCCACGTGATACTTTGAAACGTTCGAATAACGAAAAAATACATAGTTCACGAACGCCTGTTTGAAATGTCAAGATCTGATTACTTTTTAGTGACACACAACAATATTACAATACTACCAAACTACAAATCAAATATAAATCAATATAAATCAAATATAAATCTCGTCGGACTTAGACATTTCTCAAAGCCCTGTATTTGTTTAAAGGACATAATACTATGATGCATCGCAAAGTCATACTTAAATATGTGTTGGGCAAATGTATGGAACCAAGTAAATATCTCTGGAATTTTTAGAGATATCGAAACGAAATTTAAGAGATATATATTACAGTAAATTGCGCATTTACTTTGAAGTTTTTAAACTATTTTGAACCTCCGGTTTAACCGGAAGTAATGCCGATTTTAAAATTTACAATGAAGCACCCTGTATTTTAGTTTCGAAAGGAGCATTTTATTATGAGTAAAAAATATAAGGTTCGATATTTTTTATTTCGATGCCAACCGAGATAATGAGATCTAGTAGTCTATTAAAGAAGCACAATCGCATTATTAACCAAAATGAAATGAATTACAGAACACTGGCGTAAGACAGGAGTACGGTGTAAACCGAACCTGTAACGTTGGTTATTATTTCTGGTGGAATTATCTGAACATCTTGGGTTATTTTGTCGGTTAGCTCTTGCAAATCATCTGGTCTATTAACATAAACTTTGGACTTGAAATAACCCCACCTAAGAAAATAGGTGGTGCCCCGTCCTGCTAAAACCAGATACTATCTGACAATTGTCCATTTACCTCAAGCAAATTATTTTGAGTGATGACGTTATCGACCTTTTTTTTAATAGAACCCTCTGTATATTTTTGGTTTTTTGAATTACTCGGTAAGATCTTTGAAAGTCATATAATGATGTAAGGTCATAAAGTTGATAGTTTTTGAGATATTTGAGTTATGACTACAATAAATAAATTTAACGATTTATGAGTAAATTAATACATGATAGTTAAAAAAATATACTTAATAGTATATTTAAATTTAGTATAAAATACTTAATAGTTAAAAAAATGTAATAACGTAAGTTAAAAAAAAACACAAAAACTTAAGTACAACGTAACAGATGTTCGAAATGTTGTTTGTTAGCTGCAAAACAATCTCCCAATCGATCATAGAAGGCACGATCAGAATTTCTTAAGAAATTTGGAGATATCTGTTCTACTTCGACTCGTATTTGTTGTTCCAATTCTGCCAGAGTGTTAGGACAGATGCTATAAATATTGTTTTCTATGTAACCCCATGAAAAGAAATGACAAGGCATCAGGTCGGGAGATCGTGGCGGCCATTCCACAGAATCCCTTCAGCCTATCCAACGGTTCGGAAACATTTCATCAACATGCCTACGTACGTTTAATTGAAAATGAGGTGGTGCCCCATCTTGTTGAAACCATAGATTAGTATTGTTGGGAAAGAGAGGCAAACAAGATGGAATTATTTGTTCTTCCAGAACCTGTAAATACTTATTACCATCAAGATTGCCGTCGATAAAGAAAGGGCCTACAATGCGATCACCACAAATGCCCGCTGAAACATTTAGTTTCACTGAAACACTTTAAGGTTTTGATGACAACCGATTGACTGATTGGTTCTCGATTTGGATAGATCTCATTGAAAAGAGTACAAACTTCCTGTTGTATTCTCCTATGATCTCCATAACCAATCATCATTAAAATGATAATTCTTTTTCTGTTAAATGCACCACTGCACACTAACAAATATCTTCACAAGTTTTAGACAGTTTATTTATCACTTACAATAGCAATACTACTTTGTTTCCTTATCTGTTCTATAGCATCCTAGGTTGTTTTAACAAAAAACACAAATACATGACCGATTGGGACACTGCTTCGTTGTTAACAGACATTTCGAACAGTTGTTACGTTAAATTTAAGTTTTTGTGTTTAACGTTAAAACTTACGTTATTACACTTTTTTAAACCATTAATGTATTAATTTCCACGGAAATCTTTAAATTTACTTACTCATATGACTCAAAGGTCTTACCCAGAATAATCCAAAAAAACAAAAAATATACAGTGTTCTAGTTAAAAAAGAAATGTCGAAAACGTCATCACTCAAAATGACGTCATCACAAAATGTTTGCACTCAGTGAATGGATGCTTCCAAAAGGATGGAAACAGCGATTAAACACTAGTGCTGCGTCTTTCGTCGCTCCTGATGATGCTAACTTGGTTAGGCGAAACGTCCGTCAAACCTTCTTTCCCCAATATTGATGTAATTGTGACATTTGTTTCAACTTCCTTGATATTAAATACATATGTATAAATTTTATATAAAAATATTCATTCAGATTGAGATTCGTTGGAACATTTTGTTGGTAGTAGTCTTTTTGCAAATGGATGATCAAGTTGCTATGTTGATTGCTGTTGTGTATTTGACAATTTTTTAACTTGTTGTATCAATTTTCGTTTCTTACATCTCAGCAGGTGGCCTTCTCCATTAATCTGTAAAAAGCAATTCCACATCTGTTAAGTCTGCGTCGTAGGATTACAATAAATCGGCCACATCTTCAGAGTGTACTTCAAGATCCAGTTCCCATGCTATTTCTACTTCTTCTTCAGCTAGGTTGACCTTACTCCACGAATTACGAATATTTGTGTGGCATTTAGAACCACTAGATTTTTCAGTAGGTTTTTAATTTGTTTTGTTTAGATCCTTAAAAGAATCGCGGTCTACAGCTTTTAAAAGTCGAAATGACTCCTTGAAGCATAGACTATAGAATTTATTATTGGTAGCGAGAAATTGAACATTCATTGAACATTTCAAAATCAATACTTTATGTGCCCTGTGTAATTTTTATGTGCCCTGAGATTTTAAGTATGTTTGGCTTCAACATAAAATCACCGACATCGTTAACTCCTAATAGGAGAATCAATTTATCTTTCGCAACTTTGAATCCAGGCATTCATTTTTCCTTTCTAGCTATGAAAGGCAACTTTTTCGAATATTGAGTTGTTTCGATTACATTAACGACTTGTTTAGCTTATAATTATTTAATAATTATTTAATTAATGAATTATAGCTAATTCTTCGGAATAACATGTTATAGTGCTAGCTGTTTCACCTTGCACTTTTATATCGTGGAGATAGTTTATTTCCCTGATTCTCATGTACTGCCCTCTACTGGCTTCAAACCTTTTTGGTAAAACTTTTTAACCTCTCTTAGCCTTCATAGAACTGAAGAGAGTTAGAGCCATGCTCTGGTTTAAATATTGGCTGAGAGGAATATTGTGGCATTTCTAGCTATTAATAATTGAGTGTATAATTCAAAATAAGCAACAAACTTACTAAATAGTAATTATACTACTAGTTATTTTTTAATTTTTTTCTTCTAATTTTGAGTGCTCAAAGGCCCGTTCGATACACACGTGCGGCGTGTCGCTCCGTGTTTATCCTGCTGTTGGAGGGTTGCAGTGATTGCGGGTTGGGTCTTACCTGCACATTTAATGTGCCGCAGGAGTGTAATTTGACGGGTAGTGTCGAATTGTACTCCTGTACAACGTAAATTAGTGCACGGGTTTGGGTTTTTAACGAAAGTTAAAAATTATTCCTACCCGTGGAGTCGTTCCTCTGCGAACCTGTCGGCAGGGCAAAAACTTGCCTGCTCGCCTTGGAGATGTCGGTATCCCGGTCGCATACAGGGTGGTGCAAAGGTTTCGAATGTGATTATGCAATCGGAATCTGACGCTGGCTGCAGGAGGTATCCACTGTCAGGTCGCTCCAGCCCCTGGGATAACCTGGACCTGGGGAGCGGAAAAAGGAGCTCTGCAGAGGGGAAAGAACCCCACGCTAGCACGGAAAATGATCTACTGTTGGAGACTGCGGACAGTCCTACTCCAACTAATGCTTCCTCGCCGGTAAATGAGACTTCTGTAAGGACTCCAGGGGGCCATTAAGGCCGCCATGGACGAATTAGACGACGACGGACCATAGCTGCGAATCCAGAGCTGTACCTATCGGCCTGGATGGCTCCACCAGGTAACCGTCGCCGATGAGGCTGGGGTGGCCTAGTTGGAGGGGACAGCTGCTAAACTCAAACCCAACCAGGGTTTGGTTAAGTTTGAGTTTAGCCCAACCCTTCCTAAACCCAACACTTATGTTGCTTATACAGCGGTCGATAGCCCGACTAATCAACTATCGGCGGAAAAAATACAGCGCATGTACTGCGTTCCTGCCCAGCATTGAGAAGAATAAGGTTCCAGGTCAGGTGGATACATCCACCTGAGCCTAGCTGGCCTTGGTATGGTATCACCTCCAGATATATTCAGCTCTCTATAGAGAGCAGGATTGGAAGGGGAGTTATAATATAGGTGTGAGCCACAATAGACCGATGGTCGCAGTGGAGGTCTGCATAAGCCTACTCACATTTTAAACCTAACCTAATCTACTAATTATTTCATTTATGCAATCTTTGAGCTTTCAATTCACGTTGGAGCAAATATATTTTATGGAGAATTGAGGAGCGCAATTCAGGAAAGCTCAATTAGGATGAGAAATGAATATTTCCGACTATAAACATATACACTGTCGCAAACTATTACAACTATGGAAGCAAATTATAATTTTCATTCTTTCTTCTTTGAATTCGTTGAATTTTTTTTCCTATAAATTGTTTTAATTATAGGAATTATTTCGACCACTTTTAATAGTCGAACAGCAAATTTGTGATTTATTGTGAGGTTAAGGTAATGCACTTATCAGTTCAAAAGAATTGTGCACAAATCTCTGTATGAAGAATGTCCAACAAGTTCGGCTCCAAATTATTTAATTTTATTATGGTACTACTCAAAAATGGTTTTTGTTCAGATTAACCCCTTGACATTAAACATTTTATTTCGAAATGTACATTTCTGTACAATATTTAATCGGGTCGATATATAATGTAATGGACAGTAATTAAGTAACATTATAAAATAATAAATTAATAATTCCGTAAAGTATGATACATTTCAAAACATTTTGGAATACGTAGAGGAGCTAGACGTTTTTGCACTGCCAAGTTGTATCGCTTGTTATATTATTTTTTATGCACACATGGCATTTCTTTGCAGGATGTTCCTTTTTATTAGTCGAAGGTATATGTTCAGGAAAATGTGCCCATTGTTTTGCCTGCAGCCAAGTTAGGCACTCACTTTGCGACGATCTGCCGCGTATCGAATAATCAGAAAGAGACAAATTGTGTAGCATATCTTCTGCGATGTTCAACCGAAAATCAATCGATTGCTTTTTTGAATTAGGCAACTTAGAATACAGGACGTAAGCACTATAAATAGCTATGGCAAGCAAATAAAAGAACATCCTTTTGCCAAAGAAGTTGGTCTTGGTTATCTACACACCCCATTCCACGATTGTACTCCACTACACAGCTGGGGTTTAAAACAATTTCTTCCTCGCCCCCCTTCTTTCTTCTTATTTTTCCCGTATCAACAATTTCTGCTCTTGAATGTTTAGTACTTAATATATACCTATACATCCTTCTTATCAAGCCAGCGTAACGGCAGAATACCTCTACAAGATAATGTTTGTACTTCTCCCTTTTTTTAATTTACACGATGCTAGCTTTTTTAGCATATTTTGTACATTTTTTCTGACCGTTCAAATAGTATTTGCATCATTTTCATTCAAAGTTCGGAAAAAGTTTGGTGATGAATACCAACCATTTGTCTAAAAAGAAGGTATATCCTTTCCCTAGAACGAATTCGGCTAATTCCAAGACTATACTTTGCAAGACATGTGTATCACTTCCTTGAATTTTATCTTGCCCCGTGTAAATTTTGAATTGGGAACAGTATCCAGAACGGGATTCACACAATTTGTAAAATTTAATTCCAAATCCTGCTCATTTTGACGCTTTAAATTGCGCGTACTCTGTCACCCTCTGATTTTCATTAGGGATTCGTCTAGGACGCCATTTTCTTCCGAAATGCATAATTGTTGGAATCTGATATTCAAATAACCAACCACAGGTCGAACCTTTCGTATCCTGTCTTCTTTAGGAACCATTTAATTATCCACAAAATGAAGGAAGTGCGTTATAGACAAAAAAACGTCTACGAGGCACAATTTCCGAAAAGATCGGTGTTTGCAATATTCTTTGTTTTGACCAATACATGTTTATTTAAGATTTTTTTTACTTGTGATATTATGATGCATAACGAAAAATATGCTCTGATTTCATCATTTGTTATTGGAAACCATTATTCGCTCATTTTCGTATTCTGTTCCATTCTCATTTGAACTTCATATCAATTTGTTTCTTTGACTATCATTTCGAAAAAATCGTCAGATAAAATTTGTTTGAAAACACAGAGCATTTTTAATCTTCATATAGCTGAAGGCTTCATACCGGAAATTTCAGTAAATTGTTTTATATTTACAGTATTTTCTTTTTCTTTCCAATTCCATTCATCCTCTTGTCCGTCAGAATCATCACTGCTTGATATAATTAATGCACGTTTACGAACATTTCGAGGAATGGAGCTAGCTTCATTTGAATTTGAATCATCACTTGAATAATCAACGGCATAAATATTTTGATGACCGCTTTCAATCTCATTATTATCACCAGAACAGCGCACTAAATTTTCATCGTCACTTTCATATAATGCATTTAATTCAGACATATTGTCAGGATTATTTTTAATTTTTACAAAATTCAAATATATAATATGGTATTCGTCCTGCGAGATTACTGCTATACTGAAAAGGGAAGTACCACAACTGTCCCTCACCGATTTGGATGAAATTGATAGAATGAAATTGAATGGATGAAATTGATAGAAGTGATGAATGGATAAAAATAAGATTTTCGTATTTTTTATACGTGGGGCAAGTAATAAGGGCTGCAAATTGAGGAAAAAAGTATTTATTTCCTTGTATTTTGAAAACGAAAACTGTTATCGAAATGTGCTAAATGCAAACTACCCGTAGTTTTTTAGAATAATTTAAAAACTACCGTATGCATTTTGGCGGCGTTAAGTATACATATAATACGTTTAAAAATATTAGTTAGCTATTTCTTCCTATTCTCCGCAAACCAACCCCAGCGAAGTCACGGGAAATACTATACATCCTCTTTTCGTATGAATAACGTGATAAAACTGATAGATATTTAGAAAATACTTTGAAGAAAAACCGTAAATTAATCACACAATAAGATGTTTTTTTCTGATTTACTGGTTTGCCGATGCGATTTTGTTATCGGTAGTGTTGCGGAGAACGAAGGCAAGAGAGAGCATCTTGACCATTTTAAATAAAACAATCAATGCACGATTTTCGGCGTTCGCCGGTGACAGTTCTTGACGTCTCGGAGGCGTCAAAGTCTGCAATAGCATATGAAATGGATGACGTCTCCCAAACGTCATTGTATGCCAAGGGGTTAAAAATAATAAAAGAAGGAAAATACTGAATTTATAACATTCAAGTCGTTCGAGATCTCCACGAAGGCAGGCAATCGTAATCAGCATTTTCGTTTCAATTTTGATAGAATCTAATATATGACCATGAAAAAAAAGAATCTCTAATGATGTTCTGAAATTAAATCCTTGCTAGCATTTATTTAAAAAAATTCAATTATTTGTTATCGTTCATTACTGAAAGGCAGTTTTAAACATATACTAAGAAATGTTTCGTGAAAACGTTTCAGTAAATACCGAACTGTAATAAAAAAGCAGGAATAAGTATATAATTAGATTCATGCTAATCGTCAAAATTAACTTAACAACTACAAGATTGGAAGCAAATGTTGATAAGCGGATGGTGTTTGAAACTATCAAAATCTGAATTGACGCTGTTATGCAGGTACACGAAAATCACATACCTGCTTATTGAAATTATTCATTATTCAAAGTACTTTAAGGATATTAAAGCAATGCCTACTATTCTTAGAAGAATCAAGAAGGCAGTGAAAATAATTCTAATCTGCGGTTATAAATTTGTGAAATCATGAATGAATACATAACTAATCCACGATTCTATCACCAAGTGCTTTTTCGTGTTATTTAAATAGACCGATAAATCGCCAACACTGCATGTACTAGCGCACGGAAAAATCACATTGGTTTGTAAAAGTGCACACACATGTGAAAGCACAAGTAAAAAAAATAAGCCTTTAGGCGGGCATTATAGATAACAATATTTTAAATCTTCATTTCTTTATTACATTTATGCGGGAAACATCTGCCGTTTACATAAAATCTTATTATTCTTCCTTACGAAAATAATCCGGTATGCCATCTCATACAGGGTGTTCGGTGTAAAACTAGCAAACATAAAACCAGAGGTAGATTGAGTCAGAGGAGAAAAATCCTGTACCACTTTGCGATTTGCGCAACAGTTTTTTAGATATTAAATATAATGATCAACCAAATGAAAACGAGACAGAGGCCATTAAATCAAAAGTATGGTATTTAGAAAAATGGAGACTGGCTTGAAATGTAGTTGCTGCTGACATTTTTTCTCAAATTTAACATAACATTTTTCAAACAAAACTTTTTTTATTTTTTTTGCATTTGAGAAAAGTTCTTGAAAATAACATTTTCAAAACTGTTTCTAAAATTAAAAAAATTTTTTTCAAAAAACTTTTTTTTTAATGTATAATATAGTGGAGTACCTATAAATCATCAATGTGGGATAGCAGACAATGAGGAATAGAATAGGTCTCCAAACACACCTTTTAGTCAGCAGACCAAAAAATGCACTTGATTTGTAAAATCGAATACGAAGTTATTCGGTTTGTTTCGCTAACCAAGGAGCGATGAATACATCATCAGGAGCGATGAAATGTAACTACCACTGAACAATATAGTTTTAGAAAGTACCGGACAAAATCGAGCAATATTAGCAGAAACAAGAGAGGCACCAATGGAATACGTAGAAATACATTTATTATAAAAACTCAAATAAAACTCAAAATGAAAAAATAAATCACATCCCAAAAACACAAAAATAAATGTGCATAACGTTCTGATTGTCATAAGTGTGCATACTAAATAAAGAGGGCAACACGGACAAATATTATAGAAACAGAATTCTAGAGTGTTGTAGAGTACTCGGAAAGACCATATTTCAAATAATGAAATAATGCGATGATTGGGCATAGAACTTACATATAATATAGGTATGAATTGAAATGAAGGCTGGGACGCGAATAAAAGAGATGAAAATGCTAAAGAAAAGGTAACAGATCGAATATTTTGGAGAAAGTGGACAAAATGTTAAACAGTTAAACACATCCCTACGCAACACCCTTAAGGGATTAATCATAACTTTAAAAAAATCACTAACATTGACAAAGGTCTTTGTTAATTACAACTAATGCACATCCTTCATACTTTCAGTAATTTCAAATCATTATTTTCTGCTTTTAGGTTCTGCTCAACAAACCAACGATATGTTCCCCAGAAATCTATGAACTCCTTTGCCAATGCTGGAAAAGGGACGACACTTCAAGACCATCGTTCAAGCAGATCTTTGTGTTTTTGAAACACACCAGCAAAGATTACTCTCCGTCAGATTGACTACACGACTCCAGAAACAAGTCCATGTCAGTCCGTAGTGTACATATCATACGGTAAACCGTCTAAGCAGGTGTCATGCCGGTACAAATGTCAAGTGGCAAGAAAGACAAACGTTCCGCAATCTCAATTTAGCAACTAATTTATTAGCTGGTAGTGTATTTTCTAAGTGCTTCCATACGGTCCGCTACACGACGTGCCACCTTGTACATAATCCTAATTGTAGATAACTTTAAATACGTTGAATACTTTGCATATACATCTGTTGCTCACATATCACTATCGAATCTTTTAAAAAAAGGTATAAAGTATATAATTATATGACAAGTTTTTTTATATATCTAATGTACCCATGTTACATTTATAAGGAAAATGTCAAAAATATTTGTGGTATTGTGTAACCTATCATGCAGAATTTGATCACGCACTGCCAAACAGTAGAATGCAAATTGTATTCATATTATTAATAATTATCTGTAAGAGCATAAATAAACTCAAGTAAATGTATTTTTCAAAATATGTAAAAAAATATGTGTCATGTAGGGAATAATTTTTATTAAACTAAATTACCACGTAAAATTATAAAAACGAAAATCAATTATCTAAAGCTTACTGAATTATAATAACTGCCACTTCTTCTCTTAGCTTTTTGAGTGTAATGAGTTTGCATTTGCTGGATTGCTTTCATTTTCTGTCAAAATTTGATTACAAATATTGTCCATATCTTTGTCAAAAACCTTGAACATTATTTAGATTTCTATATATTCAGAACTATGGGTCTTATTATAAATATGTAGTCATATTATAATGGAATCATGCACATACACGATATTTTACTGCCAACATAGTTGTTTATACCGTTTATAAACCGAATTTTTATTATTCTATTATAAACTTATAACTAACTGTGTTATAATGTGATAATTTATTACCTTTCATGCCAGCAAATATTTGAAATAGGTCCCCTTCATTCTTTATAATAGAACAAGAATTTATCTACATATTCTAAACTTCAAGGCTAATTTTTTGATATTAACTGCACCATGACCAGCAATATATCTTAAAGACAATATCAGCATATCAATTTAAGTTTCTTCATTATTTAAAAATAGTTGCTGCAAATTGCAGTCATAGTTGTTCAAAGATCAATTCATATTGAAAGATCACCAAATAAATTCTTGCCAAACTTAAAGTAAGTATAAGAGCAATGTGACTTTTATATCAAATGTGTATAATATATTTGTTTATGCATATATGTATATAAATATGCATACATTTATATTTTCGACTTTCCTGCAGAATTACAATTTTATACTAATATTACATCTTTTCTTGTAATTTCTGCAACTATACACAACACAATGAAATCACTATTTATACAGAAACTTTCAGCAGAGTTTTGTGTGGGGTCAACCCACTAAATTAATTAACATATTATGGTGAACTAAGCGGTAGCATGTACTGAAATGTCACATCGCCCCGAAAAGACGGCTAATAAATAAACATTACTGTACAAATTGCAGGTGGAAATAACTCAAATACAAATATGTAAAAATATACATACATTATGATGTTTATATTAGGCATAGGACATTTTATTTCAATAACATGTAATTAAAGACTATATCCAAGATAATGCTGCTTCTTTAATATAATCTTTTGTGGAATATAACGAAGCGAAAACAGATGTCAGATTATAATTTTATTTCAGCATCTACCAATTGTTTATTCAGTGTTACGATGGGGAGTTTGCTTAATCCGTCTTTTTTTCCAAATTTTGTTATTCTGCACATAATGCCTGTTAGTCGTGCTCCTATGATTTTTCCAAATACAAATGGATATTATATATCAAATAAAATATACCAAATCTGCATGTAGATTATTAGATTAATTAGTAATAGACTAAATTATTAATCCTTTGCACTCGTAATTATGCTTTAGAAAGTTAGGAAATAACTCGGAATTTTTTTACATGTTCGATCAAGACAAATTTGTTTGTGTGGATCTTGATTATACTAAACTAAATTCGATGCGGTGACAGATGAGCGTAGCGGTTGAGATGCGATATCCCTTGTATGGGGACATACGAGCGAAACGGTAAAACGACTGATGTCCCTCGTATGGGGACATACGAGTGCAAAGGGTTAAGTTACTAAAACTCGGTAGATCTTTTTGTATGCCGCATATGATTACTATTGCATAAAAATCGTAATATTGTAAAGAAAACTATATATGTGAAGTATTCAACACATACTTCATAGTGCCACAGCTTTTAAATTATTCACTATAAATAATAAATATTAAATTAATAATTAGGTATATTCAACTGCCATGCAGTTGCTTTTAAGAAATGATTTTGCCTATAATATTATATATATCACTGTTTTTGTAAGACAATCACCTGTTAATTTTCAAGATTCATTATGACAAGTTGTTGGAACTAAAACAAAAACCGCACATACTAATAACTGCATGTATTTTTTACAGAAACTTGAAGATAAGATACAAGTAACAGATTTAGAGAGAATTACAAACAAACGTGTATAGATGGACCAAAACGAATAGAGAATAAAGTGTATTTATAAAATAAAATTAAAGGAAAAAAGAAATACTTATACTTAGTATAAATATTGTTGAGCAAAATATACAGTATATAAAAATGATAGATACATGAAAGAAAATTGATTATACATAAAAGCTATTATGAACAGGACGAAATTAAGAGTTGTGTTTCTTAAATTTAAGATAGTAATAGAGAATGACAGGTGTGATTACGGATGATAGAAATGTTCAATGTAATAAGAGTAATGCTTCACAGTTCAGCGTTTGTGATACACTGTGTACATATAGTAATTGCTAAGAGAACCTTTTTTGAAAACATGAAGAAACGTCTATCTTTTCTATATAATAGGGACAGTTTTAGTAAATATAAACAAAACGTAGACCTTTAGTTACTATAAGAGTGTGTCCAGGCTGTTACACACTAAATCTAGATTAAGTTATCTGTAATTTTTTGCAATCTGTATAAAATCGCGAACTTTGTGTACTTTCCTCGATTTGTTAAAATAAAATTTCTTGATAAAAATAAAATTGTGTATAGTTTTATAAAATATGTTCTGACATATAGTTATATAGTTTATAACTATAATTAAAGTTTTGATAACTATTATATAGTTACATATAGCAGATATTATACAACATTAAAATCAAAATTATTTATATAAAATTTGATAAAAAAATCAACACAATAAATATATATCATTCTCATTGCAAGCGTGATGTCCTCTTGTTGGCGCTATTTTAAAATTTGCAATACAAAAACGTTTTTAAACATTTCCCTGCATAAAATTTTTTCATATTACAAAAGCGAATAAACAACAAGCATTTTCCTCTCCTATGCAACGCAATATTTACATTTCTTATCAGTAGCTTATAAGATATCAGTCTTAGCAATATATCCCCTCAAGGAGATATGGTTTTCGATCTAAATTAGAAACAAAAAACAATCCCTCTACATCTCAAAATGAAAATGTAACAATCAGTAGTATTTTCAGGAATCACTGTAAATTTTATTACGATAATTTTGGTTACATTTTTGACGGACACGCTTCGTCACCAAGCCTCAATCTGCACCAGGCGAAGGCCGGTCAAACCTTCTAGCCATCAGTTCATGTGCATTAATGTTAATATTCTCATAGAGAATTTGGAACTCAATTAGTTGTTATTCGGCGACGTTTCACAAAGGTTCTTCACGACATCTTCGTACGTCTTCATATCCGACTCGTAATTTTTCAGTTGCTGCGTGAGATCTTGTTCTGCAATTGTAGGGATTTCGTTAAAAATTGGTGGTGCCCTTTGCCATTCCCTATAGAAATTGTTGAGCTCCGTCGTTGCATTAGGTGTCGCAAATGGTGTTCTCTATAAAATAAAACATCACATTAACAAGAATGTCTAAAGAACAAAGACTTACAATCAATAATAAGCCACTTATAAGAAGTTATGTTTACAAAATGGATAATAAAAAAAAATTCGCAAAGCCCCTTAATAACACATGATATGAATTAACGTTATTATTCAAATATGCTTGGATGAATAAACAATATTAGTTTGCGTAAATGACCCTAAATTGATATCTTATGTGTAAACATTGCTACAATAATCTTTTAAAGTAGCAGATAAACAAGGTAATTTCATGGACAGAGACCACGTAATCATATATATTTTCTAAATGGTTGTTTTGGTAATTTTGTTGTAGGATTTTTTTGGCCTTCCTTTCCATTATATTTCATATGATGTTTAGTATATATAATAGCATCGGCTACCTTTCCAATTTCTGTAGTTCTGGTATTTCTCCCATAATTTTGGGTTGTGACCCAATGATGGACATAAAACATTATCTTTGATAATATTCTCATAGCAAGCGAATCCCATTTAAGCTACTGAATATGAATATTGAATTATAATAATTAAATTGGAGCACATCGACAGGGGCTAGGAATAATAATGGCATGACATCACCATTCCCTGCACGAGATTTGATGAAAGAGTACGTGAAACTTTTGCTCTTCTCAAAACAAAGCTTCATTTATTCATCGACGCTCCATTAGAGATTGTCGTTATCTCCTCAATGTTCGCAAGATGTTGTCCTTTCATTGAGACACCATCAAGGTTCAGTCCTTGCAACAAAAAGCTTCGCCAAATACAATCGAAAAACTCGTGCAATGCATTCTAAGCTCGTACAATGAATTGAAAGCATATCGATATGTTTCGTAACATTGCAGACATGTCTAAAATTCACTATGTTGACGGAGGGAGGAAATTTTTATAACATTCCCCACATTAATAAGGCAAAATTGGTCATGGAGGATGGCTGCGAACTACTTTAGCACATTCACATGAAGATTTAAAGAAAACCAAATCCTTAATCAACTAAAATTTAGTATAAGGTATTTGCTTTACTAATTGAGTTGTAAGTTTCATAAATAAAATATTTTAATTTAATTTAGTATTGTAAATATATGCTATATTTTCGGACAACACTTAATTCAAAATGAATATCATATTTCAAGACAGAAGGAGTATTCATTTAAAGTTATTTAAATGGAAATAAAATGGTGTTTTATTTATAAATAATAATGGTGTTTAAATAAACACTGAACTTTTGTAAGAAAATATAATTTTCAATAAATTTTTTATTCACTCACTAACTTACTTTTGTTTACTTATTTACTTACTAAAGAATTTTTAAATCATCATATTTTGGAACAAAATAGAAATAAAAATGTCAAATTTGCTACTGGTATACTAATGACATCACAAAAATTTTGGGGGAGCTCAAAATATCAGCAACTATGCTGTATGTCATGGTCTAAATCTGATATCAAGCAGTGAGGACATATTAATAACTCCAAAACCGAACTAAAATTTTGGAAGGTTTTGAGCCAGATTAGTGCAAAGGATAACAATAATAACAAAGAGCAGCCAAGGAAGTGATGACAGTGTATTACTCACATAATTCACAGCACAGATAGACTTATAACTAAAATATTAAGATATATATATACACGGAAAAGAACAAAGCCTTCGAGAGGTTACCCCCAACTATTCGTGCACCGGCGAAAATGGGTTTTCCGCGTGACACATAGCATTGAGCAGCTGAATGTGAAATACCACCTAATTGAAGGTACCATCCTAAGCCAAGGAAGTACTCTATGAGTGCTCACGAAGGCAATATAAACAAAAAGAGAAGGCCAGTGAGCCCTCCCATAAATGAAGTGCAAAAACACTCTACAATCCAAAAAGAAAACAGCAAAAACGTTCTAAGATAAAATAACATTATCACAGAATACATAGTACTTGCTTCTACAGTCAAAACCACAACTTAATTTTTAATACTAGAACAAAATATGCCTTTTTTAAACAACCAACTTTTATTCCTTCCATTTTTAAACCTATATTATGTGAAACCTACACTTTTAAACGCGTAATAGCACTGAAACCAGAAGATGTACATCGTACATGACTTTCTCTTACCTTACCCCTGGTTTAAATATAAAGAAAATTTGTAAAAAAACTTCCATTCGTGCCTGTCATCTTTTTCCGAAAACGCCCAAACACCACAATTTGAAGCTAAGGTATAATAATTAAAGTGGTCCTTAAATCTTATAAGGACTTCAAAAATGTAATAATATGCAGGGTGTTCCATTTAAAAATCTGAAGTAGGATAGTTTTTAGAATAAACCGAACACCCTGTATATTCGAAAACTGTTTCAAATTGTGAAAAATTCGATATCATTCAACCTTTATTTGAAACATGTTCTATTCTTAGTTTTTTACTCACCATTTTATGTAGATTACAAAAATATATTTTGTTACAAAAAGTTGTAAAAAATTCAAGAAATTTTAGGTTTTAAGTACCTCAACCATATATACAATATATAAATACAACCGCCAAAAATAGCTTTTTTTTGTGAATGCAATACTTTCTCTTAAAAGACAGTAAAAAATAGAAAGAGCGCATCAGACTTAAATCGAAGTTATACCGAATCAAAAACCAAACAAGCTTATTTGCCTACCCAATATATATTATTGATTCCCCGTCTTTACAACATCCGCTTTCTTATTTACATATCATGCTAACGAAATAAAAACGCTTTGTGAATAACAATAATAACAATTCATCAAAGAATCTAACAGCCATCTGCATTTATAAATACATACACGCAAAAGTCCCATAAACAAGGAGTTATTCTGGGTCCAGCATGAGTTCATCGCACACGCATTCATCGGTTTTGTTTTGCGTTATTTTAGGCGATGCCGTAACAGATAATGCCGTCTTCCGTTAACTACATGGTTTCTTATTCCAAGAACAAACTTCCAACCGCTACGGCCAATTATGCAGCTGGAATGGTGGATATGTAAAATGCAACTCCTCCTTGTCAGTTTATCGCATTTTCAAGGTAAAACTTTAACCCCGCTTGCGGCGGATTAACGTCCTTCATACGTGTACTTCGCAAGAAAATATTGCCAGCATCCAACATCCGGCGTGTGGGTACAAGACAAATCTATGCGAGCATACAGTTGTAAAATCGCAATTTTTATTGTTTAGTACTTTGTTTACGGTTTGAGGCGGGTTCTGAATATCCAAGTGGGTTTACTGTTAGTAAAACAATAACAACGTAAAGGATCAATGAATCAACACCGACCGTTGCTCACAATTCACAATTGTTGAACGTGACATTTCTTCTTAGAAACGGCTACAACAAAGCACGGGTGGGTTAAATATAAACGATCAATTCGCAAGCAAATTTGTATAAAAATTAAAAGACGTGAATTATATAGCGAGAATTGTGAATGTAAAATGAATGATTTAATAGTAATTAAGATAATAGAAGATTACAAAATTAATTTTTAGAATGACATTGATATTTGCACAATGCATTTGATAAACAAAGTGCATATTATATCCCATTTGCATTTTTTCGAATGTATGCCATCAATGTATAAATTATTTTATCGTATATTATACTTATATTTAGATGTTGGGTCACTAAACTCCTGGAAGATTAGATTGTGTCACAAGACAATTTCGTCGACTAATCACATAAACTATGTCTGTCGCAATAAAATTCGGCTTTTTGTAAAAAGAAATCTAGAGATTTTATTAAAAAAAAACTTCTGCCCTGGATTTCGGGGATTTTGCAAAAAGCCCTGGGCTCTGTTGGCAATATTGTGAAATGGAATTTTGCGAAAACACTCACTTTTTGCATAAATATGATATGCAATTCGGACTGTGTGATGTGTGTATGATGCAATTAGTTTTGCAGCAATCTACAGTAAGGTTAGTATAATGATTTCGTTACTTATGTTATCGTCATTTTTAACAGTAATCAAATATTTTATTGAGAAGAAAATAAACCTAATTAAAAAATAAGAAAACTTGAAATTTCTAATACAATGGATTGTTAAATTATAATGTTCAGTAACGCCACTATGCAAGAAAGTACACCTAAAGCACATGGCAGGAACGAAACATACAACAAAGATTGTGAAAATATTGTTCGAGATTTCGAAACGTTTTGCGATATCTATAGAGATAAAAGAATCATTTTAAATTACCAATTCATTATTTAACCATTAAAACAAAATTAATGCGCACAAATTAGCAACCGAGATTATTTAATCTTCAACAAATGTTAATAATAGAAAGGGTTGTAAGAATTTGCAAGACTACTTAGACTGACGAATTACAATTGTAGATTGGAAACCTTTGGATTAGTAACAAGTTAGTCACTGGTTACCACTTCACCAAAACAATAAATTAACTGCTCGATGCGCATTTCGTCGACAAATTCGGCGTCATCGGGAGTTTCTGGTGCTCTCGATGATGCAGTTTGTCAGCGAAACGTGCGTCGTGCAATTAATTCATTGTTTTGGTGAATGGTAATCAGTGACTAACTTCACCAATTGCAAAATAGAGAAATAAACCTATTTGGTTCACAATGTTCTCGAAAACATGTCACAAGAGCAAAAATAACAGAATATGATCCAAAATTTATGACTTGATAAACTTTTTATCAGATATTGTTAATACAATGAAAGGTTAAAACATCAAAAATGGTGCGTGAAGAATAATACTGTTCAAGCAGCAAAAAATGGTGTGCGAACAATAAAGTGTGCCTTTTGTGAAATGGTTAGGCCATTTGTACCTCCAGACCTGAATCCTATCGGAAATCTTTTCGCAAACATAAAAATGGAAATTATAGAATCAAAGATATCTGGAAAAATTACTAAGACAAAGCCACGTCTCGAACAAGCTTGTTAGTAATCAAACACAAGGGATATGAAACCAAGTCTTAGAAATGAGTAACATTTGTCCAATACTGTTTATTTTTGTTGTATCTAGTGTAACAAGTTTTCTATTTTTTTTTGCAAAGTGACAGTTACATCAAATAATATGACAATTTTTCAGTATGATATGTTTGTTGTAGCATTGAACATGATCTGTTGCATTTTCAATTTTGATTTTTTATTTTATTTTCTTATTTTGCAAATGTACGACAAGAAAAAATAATATTGTTATTTGGTTTCGTATTAGGTTGTTCAGAAAGTAATCTCTTTTTTTTTGTGAAAATGAAAGGCACTTTTCTTAGAGAGTATAAATATATTATCTGATTACATATTCACCATTTTGGTCCAACACCTTTTGCCATCTTTCTGGCAGTAACACTCTCATAACACTTCTAATCCTTGATGGCAAAAAAACTGATCCAAGTCATTTTTGACGGCTTCATTTGAAGTAAAAGTTTTGCCGTCCAAAAAAAATTGTAGAGACCGAAACAAAATGAAGGTGTCAGATCTGTAGAATATGGTAGGT
>JAWQRM010000433.1:0-22712 GCA_033557675.1 Coptodactyla brooksi | reverse complement strand
CACGCGAATGGAGAACAGAATAATCGGCAGTGGCAATACCGCGTTCAGTATCCCGCGGTACATTTCATGAATCGATAGGTACGGGTCGCCCCGTAGGTATTATTTATCGTGCCGGGAGGACCTCCGGAAAACAAATGGCCCATAGGTGAACAACGGGGGGCGGTGCTAAACAAATACCCCGCGGTGTTTCGGTCAAGCGAGCCGAGCTCGTCGCGGGAGGCGGCCAGACGATCGGGGCGACGCTGAAATCCCGCTGCGCTTAACCTAAACAACCACACGCGTCCGATCACAACCGCCACAACACAAGCCCCCCTCAGTCCCTTTTTATTTCGACGGCGATACTTCCTATCGACGTTTCGAAATTAATTGCGGACGATATTAATTTTGTTTCTTTGAAGGCACGTGGATCGGCCAATTCTAGAGTTTTGATAATACCGAAATGCTACATTTTGGTATTATTACTACAACTACACTAGTTCCAGATAGTACTCCTTATTGACTGTATGACCTAGTCCTACACCTAATGACAAAAACTCAAAGGATGTAGGGGTCATACCCCTACATCCATATTTCATCATCAGTTATGACCCTCTATCACCAGTTATAAAAGAATCACCAGTTATAAAAGTTAAAACTTATGACCATGAACGTTTGAGTAGTTTTGAATCATCATTGATTTCATTCAGCTCCTGGGCAATGTCGATTTGGGTTTAGTCGCAATTTACCAATTCCTGAAAAAAATTTTCTGACAGCGATTCTAAGACCACAACAGCCGAAAACACACCAAAACACGCGTGACCTTTTTAACGGCCTACAGTAATATAAGCATCCAATATGGCTCCCAATATCAACGTACGTTAGGGATAAGTGTATATTTTGAGGCAAATCGCATTTAACATTGGTTCGAAAAAACTTATGCTCAGTATTCTGAAAACGTTAATGTATTGACTGTCATTGTGGGAAATGAAATTTTTGGGAAATTTTGATTGACGGAGCACTTAAACCTGGTACCTCTGCAACAAGTTGTTCCACTTGCTGAAGTTGCTATTGAAGAAGACAATGAAGATTATGATGTAGTTTTTCAACATAATGAAACGTCACTACATTTTTTTCACTAGTCAGGGAATAATTTCGTACGATTTATTGTGCACTGGATGGGACGCCGTGAAGTAATAGACTGGCGATTGTGTTCTCCGGAGCTCACTCCACCCGATTTCTTTCTCCCGGGTTATTTGTGAACGGGCATATATCACCAAATTAATGATATTTTCCGTACCCACGTGTCTTGCGAAATTGGAGATATGAGATGCGAATTTAAAGACAGGATTTATTACTGTCAAACAATTAGTGGCGGCCGTTTTGAATATTTTCTTTTGAGATAAGAACAAAATATCTGTAACAATAATAAATGTCTAGGTATGCTTTTTCTCGAATTGATTTTAGTCCGAAAATACGGCATAAACTTTCACTTTAATTTAAGTAAAACGATCCTATTTATAAAATTTACACTTCAGTGAACAATGCAAGTAAGTTTCATAAATGAAGTCGTTTTACTCGTTTAAGTTTTAAATGTATCTCATATTTTCGGATAATAACGAATTCGAAATGTGTATTATATCTCCGAACGGAGGAATTAATAAACTTTACTACGAAAAAATTGTAATATTAGTTTTGCATAGAATCGCAGAAGTAATTACATAAATTTTTCCGACATTGTTTACTGTTTATTTTTTAATAAATTCTCAAAAGAAGTCAAGGGAATAACAATTCTCAGCCTACTTTGTATCAAAAAGTTGTCAATCGTTAAATCGTGAAACCATTAGAATTCTATTTCACCGTTTGAAATTAGGCGAACAAATACTTTATTCAATACGTTTCAAATGAGCATGACACGATATAGGGTCGCATTTTAGATTTTAAAATTTAAAAATGTGTTTTTTGTATACATAAGATTCTAAAGGTGTTTTTTTTTTATCTCCACGAACTCCAGTGGTATTAATCTCGACTAAGGCTTGAACAACCGGTACAAATATCATTTCGTTAGAAACTAAGATTGAGCTAGATCTAATAGTTTCAATCTTCTTTTGCTATAGAGATATTAAAAAAGACATTTGACATCTTATTTATGCGATTGAGAATTTTTTGGAATTTTTCAAAGCGCTTTAGTTGAACAGTTTAATTTGTTATTTAATCCAACTCTCATCTCCATTACCAGCAAAGATCATTTTTGTCTTCAGCCATTCACCTTTTACAAAGGTGCAAAGGGGAACAAATCAACAAAAGACGGTCCTATATTTGCTGTGCTTTTTCTGCTTATTGTTTTTACTGTATCTCAGTCAGGTCAGTTATGTCTGGTTTACATCTGGTAGAGTAGTTAGGCGAGTACTTGGTAGAGTTGAGTAACTCTACTCGTAAAAATCCGCCAAAACGCTCAGTAGAGTAGAGTAGAGTAGGTACTATCCCACATGTGGTAAAGTAGCTCTACTCTACTACCTCCTACACAACTAAAAACTTCACTCTCCGCCCCACTCTACCCATATAATTTTTAAAAGAGTTCATTTCTATAAGTTGTGCAACTAAACCATCATTGGTGTTATTATTTTTTAAAATAAAAAATGAAGTTCACAGAAGATGAAGCTTTGCAACTTGTTACTTTCTAGTGTCTGTGAAATTTAGGTAGCGCGAACTATCGGAGTAAAAATATGAGACAGGCCGCGGAAATAGAAATTGTGGAAAAATTAGGAAAAAATGGCATTGGTGTGACCGAATTAAAACAAAGGATAAAAAATTTGAGGTGTACCTATATCCAAGAATCCTTAGAAATAAAAAAAATCGATGAAATCGGGTGCAGGTGTGGAGGATTTATACACTTCAGGTATAAAATGATTTGATACTATTGATGGTATTGAGTTCAATCGTCATTGTCGGTGATGGATGCCGACTTGGTCGACGAAACGTGCGTCAAGCATAAATAAACTTTTCGGTTTTGGAGTAGTGGTGGATCGCGTAAACTTTCCACCTACTCAGTTCTTTCTCTGCTTATCTTCTTTTCAATAGCTTCCGCAAATTTCATAATTAGAACTTTTGAAACTCTATCTAAACATTTTTGGAAAATCTTCACTTTTTTTGATAGTCATATTATTACTAGCTTAGTACACTATACTGATAACTAGCTTATTATGTAATCGGTAGAGTGCACTCTACTCGCTTCTATACTCTTCCCGGATATCTATCCGTGTAGACCAGGCTTTAGAGTCAATCAAATGAAAACGAAACGGAGTAAGTCAATGAAAACAAAACAGAGACCATTAAGCCAAAAGTATGGTATTTAGAAAAATACCATACTTGCTGGTGTGACGAAAAAAAAATCCAAAACAAATTTTCTTTTGAACAAAATTTTTTTTTCGTTTTTCCTCAATTTTTAATTTCTCAAATTAATTTTTTTTATTTTTCTGAACTTTAAAATTAAAAAAAAACAACTTTTAATTTTTTTTTACAAAAAGTTTTCTCAAACTTAAAACAAAACAAAATAAAACATTTTCCTTTTATTTCAAAAATTTTTCTCAGCTATCTGGGATGCTCAGCTGCTCCGTCATCATTCTTTCATTATTTTTTTTCATGACACGCACCACCACCTAACGAGTGAAAAACGCGCGAATCCTTGTCGTCACAGCAGCAAGTACATTTCAGGCCAGTCTTCATTTTCCTAAATATCATACTTTTAGTTTAATGGCCCCTGTCTCGTTTTTATTTGACTGGCCCTAATAATAGGTCTACGACAAGAGCTAAGGGACCCTCGATAGCTCAAAAAGGAACAATTGCCTGGAAAGTAGAGGGTCGCCCGGTCAAATCCTGCTCGGAAGTCAATCTATTTTTCTTGTTTCAGTAGAAAGTAAATCATTGTATGTAGTTTATTCAACACTAGGTTCCTCTTAAATATCTCATCTCAGCTCCGAAGACCTTCTTTCTTTTTCAACTAAAATCAACCCTTTTAAGTAAGTCATGCATTTCTCTAATCTTACTTTTTATTTAGAAAATAAGTTTTCTTTTAATTAATTTATGATGGTAATTTCTAACATTAGACATTTGACATTCAGTCCTACACGTTGATGTTTGACTCCTCACCTGCACATGTAAGGGTTGGGTGTTCAAACGCAATGAATAACTGTAACAGACACATAAGCAGTTCTAAACTATGAACACCAATTAAATACTATTATATCACATTATAGGTTAAACATTAGGCATCATGTACTTTAAATTAGTCATAGAAATTGTCATAGCATGAACATACATAAGATATTCAACCCCATGAAGTCTACTGACTACCTTAATTCTTCTGCTATCGCAAACTTTAAAATTGATCTGTTTAAGTGTTTTAATATCGGAGCACTCGTGAGATGGGCGTATCTGCCAATTCAAACCGATTCGGGGGTATATTGCAAATGGACCGAGCTCTCATCGACAACGCGACGGTCGCAATCTACGGCTGCCGACAAACCGACCCGCCAATGTAAACATTGAAAAATACTCGATTCGGCGGATAGAAGGGGAATGAAGGGGTTCCCGTTCCGAGGGCGGTAGCTGCAATTCCTCGCGAATTGACGGCACTATCCCGCTCCATCTATATATCCGTAGACTCGTTGTCGGCGGAGAATATGAGATGTGATTTGGACTTGGTGGAGAAGACTATTCCAGCCAATCTCCCCCGTGGACCAATTGAGTTTTCTCATCTCCCCTGGATTTTGAAGACGCGACCGAGCGAAACCAATATCGCATTACACGATGTGGGCTGAGTAGTCTCGCCTTAGGAGCATATTAAAGATTTGGAATAAGAAGTGTAATGCTTAAGGCAAGTA
The DNA here is from genome assembly GCA_033557675.1 of Coptodactyla brooksi. NCBI lineage: Eukaryota > Metazoa > Arthropoda > Insecta > Coleoptera > Scarabaeidae > Coptodactyla > Coptodactyla brooksi. The sequence goes on along the minus strand of JAWQRM010000433.1, from coordinate 17,853 downwards.
TCAAAAAAGAAGGAAGGTGGAAGGAATAGAAACGTAAATACAAATGCGACAAAAGTATAGATGTTTTTAAGTGCCGGATTTTCAGAAATATCCAAGCCCCACGTGATCAAATGCAGATTCCTGTTCTAAGAATTTGTTTATCGTAGTTTGATAATGTTGTAACATTTTTGTGTGTCACTAAAAAGTAAGCAGATCTTGACATTCCAAACAGAGACGTTCGAGAATTGACTATTTTTCGTCCTTCGAACGTTTCAAAGTGTTTGCTGTAATTTATTATTCATTATTAATTAGAACTATATCACCTGTTTAATCGTTATCAAACAAAATAGTTCTTTTCAGAACTGCACGATCACGTGGTCATTTCGAAGTAAGTTAATAATATATTTTAAGGTTAGGTTTGTTTATTTTAATTTTTAGAGCTGCACTGCTGGAAAATGCTGTTTACATTGGAATAATGCATTCATATTAATGGCACATTTTCGTAGTGGCAGACGTAATGCTGATGGAAGTTGAACTTATCCACCGCAATCTTGCATCGAACAATTTTTTGAAGCTTTCCTGTTGCTAACTTTGCGTATGATATCTTTAGCAATCACAGGCTCATACTTACCAAAGGACATGAAGACAAACACTATTTTTAAGGGAAAGTCTACAGGAAGACTAATAAATGTTTAATTAATTTTATTAATTAAAATGGATGTAATCTACTGTAACCACATATACAATTTCATGACCATAATTACAGCTGCCACAATTCTAACTTTGTTCACATCCTGCTCCATTCTTCATTACCTTATGTTGTTCTCTTCCACTCTCCCATCATCATTTCCTGCAGGTTCCATTTGTGGCCATTTAGTTCACAGTGTTTCTTCTCCTCCTTGCTTCATTGGTTTTTATTTAATCTGACCATATGCCCCAACACAATCTAGTATTGTGCTAGTTCCAGACTGAGAAAGTTCTTCAAGAAGATTCAAATTCAAAGTTTAATTAGATTAAAAGATTTTTTAATAAAATATTTAAGGAGATACCTCATCTGCAGTTCCTTCTGATGTAACGATACTAGCATTTCTCGGAAAATTCAAAATCGACCTTTATTTTACGATTTACCGGTAATTAGTAACTGACTGAGATAAATCTAATTAATTTGAATTAGATTAAAAGAATTTTTAATAAAATATTTAAAGAGATACCTTGACTGCAACAGTTCTTTATTGTACGATTTACCGATAATTAAATCATTCGTTGAAATGGTTTCATCAATAATGAAATGTAGACCTCGTTATTTCTGAAAGACATCCTATACGAAATTTGCTTACAAAACTTTACTTGCTTTCTACAAAATGTACTTTGCAAAATATACAACTTATTCTGGTCCCGTTTCTTCATTGCTCTTAAAACAATCAATTTGTCTTTGGAATGCATGTAATAATTTTAGAACAAATGACCGACCCAATTACATTTTGTGAAGTGTTATGTCAATTGTCAAGTATTCACTGTTAGATTAGTTATGAACTATAAATAGTGCATCTAACGAATTGATTGCGCTGTTAAACACGTACTTCTCACATTACGACCAACTTCCGTTCCGACGATTACGTTGATATCAAATTGGTCAATAAGCGAGGAGCTTGCGCCGGTAATATAGAATCGTTTAATTGATTTCAAAACAAATAATCCTACATTTTGCGAAGCGTCGTATGTGAAATGTCGCTTGTATAAGTGACAAATTTGAAGGGTACAATTTAACATAAAGCAGAAAACCAAACTTACACTTATGATAATTAGGTAGAAAAATGAAGATACATTATAATTTAACCAGGTCAAGGTAAGGGAAAGTCACATGCGGTAAACCGTTCTCTGGAAACGAATCGTACAGCGGCTCGTTTTTAATACATACTTTAATTTTTAAAAAATTAATTACCATTATAGTTAGACATTTGATTAGTAAGTTTATTATAATAGTAAGTTTTTTATAGGTTTGTCCAGTGGTACTACTCACGAGGCATTAAAGCAAAACCTGTAAATGAAACCCTACAAAATATCTGCTGTTCAGCAATTACATTCACTTGACTATAATCAACGGGTGCAATATTGTCAGTGATTCAACGAACATCTGAACGATAATAATTTGTTGAGTTCACCTTTTTTTCTGACGAAGCGTGGGTACATTTATCCGGGTATGTGAACAGTCAGAATTATGGAACGTGGGTTACAGAACAATTTCTTAATCAAACATATTTGCATATCAGTTCTGTATTCCATTATTAATGTATTCTTTATTCTGTTATTGGGTTGTATCAGAAACACAAAATATTTAGTATATAATATCTGAGAATATTTAGTTTCTTTTTAATATTATATAACTGAAAACTACTAATGTACCTATATAAGTTAAATATATGTATGTAGATTCCACAATATTTATAAAATTTGTCGTAGTAATGGTAATATTTATAATGTAGAGTGAGGCCAAAGGGATCTAATGTAGTTCCATATTATACAAGACGTACTGAAATATATTCTTTCAACAACAGAGGAGCCAGTACTCGTAAGCACAACGTAAGCAAGTAACAAAGCAAGCGTAGATAACCTGCTGAGAAGTGAACAACGTTCGCACCTCGCAGAGGTGTTCGTAGGAAATAATTTTGCTGACAGACCAGTCGCTACATTTATATTATGTAAATGGTGCACTCGGTTCCCGGACCATACACACCGTAGTGCTTCCCATAAATCTACTTAATTACCATAAATATTCAATAAGTTCTTCGAAGCAGGTATCCAAACGGTTTCCTAAACGCATGTACCTTCTTTTATGCTTTATTTCATGAAGTGAAGATATTTCAGTGGTCTCATTCGCTTCTAGAGGGCTTTAATTTATGTGCCTTTATTGAGCTATCTCCCACAACGTTGAGTGTTTAAATTTTAGAAAACGAAATTCTGCCGAAGAAAATTACGTCGCAGGATGTCAGGTCGTGTGTGGATGCTGTCGACTCTTGCGCTCATCAATTACAATGTGCAGACAACGTGTCTTTCTCTATGCTCAGTCGGTCGTCTGCATATGATTGATGTTGAACACGGGACTCGCATTTTCCTAAATGCGGGTAAAGCGACCTATAAACAAGTTGTAAATGTACTTTAACACGTCCGCGTTAAAGGATTCTCAACTGCACATATATAAATAAACACGTAGTGCGTTTTGTACGGTGTCTGGTGGAGTTAAGCGCCTAGAATTGCACCTGCTGTAATACGAGTCAGTGCGATGAAGTGAAAATTATAAAACTCAGAAACAAAACACACTTTTACAATTCATACGCTATGTCTAATGAAGAATTTTAGAATGGTGAAAATCTTATATTTCAATAAATAATCAAGTCATCACAATTTTGTAGAATTAAGAACAAATAGAGAAACTGTTCGTCAAATTTTCACTCAAGAATTGGGAAAAGGTTTGTGCACGTTTTGTTCCACATGCTTTAAACGATGACCAAAGAGTTATTCGTGTGGAGCATTGTAAAGACCTCATTAAGACTGCTGAAAATGATCCCGATCTTCTTGATTCGATCATAGCTGGTGATAAAACATGGGGCTTTAAATGTGATTCAGAAACTAAGCGTCAATCTGCAGAATAGAAGTCGACAGGCGAGCCAAAGCCAAAAAAATTCCGTTTTTTTGAAGTCAAGGATCTAGACAATGTTGATTACTTTTTATGATTCACAAGGTAAAACTGTCAATCGAGAATAGTTAACAGTTTTACATGTTGACTATTTTTTATGATTCACAAAAGATTGTCCACAAGGAACTTGTTCTACAAAGTAAAATTGTCAATGAAGAATATTATTTAGCAGTTTTACATCACTTGTGGTTAAGAATCGTATGTGTTGGGCCTGAACATCCAGCAGGAAAACAGCTGTTTTATTGCGTGAATATACACTACCACATAAGTTAAAAGTTCATGAATTTTTGACAATAAAAAATATCTACAGCATTTACCACGTACCGTGATTTTCTGATATATTACTGTGTGATTTTCTTTTTCCTAAACTAAACTAGCCTTTAGTACCCTAGGTACTAAAGGCCAATCCTAAAGATGACGTACAAAAATCTCTGCATGCATTGGTTCATCCTGCTAGAAAGTGTATTGAGTTAAATGGAACATATGTTGAATAAAAACTAATTTTTGAACATAATTCAATGTGCGTTTTTGGATACCTAAAAATTCTCGTTGTTTAATTGTCATACTGAGTATACAAACTTTATCGAGCAATGTTAAGATTTTTTACTTTGGAAATCTCAATAGATTTTGTCATTATGCGCAAAAAGCTATCGCATTAGCATTCAGCAGTCGTCAAAAACAATTGGTGACTGCCCCCCAAAACAATGGCTGCTTAGGAAATTGTATCCCCCTCCCCCCTCTACCGCTCCCATCTTTGTTCGCCTTTGTGTTATTGCGGAGTTAACATTCTTGCGAGGCGGTAATAAGTCATTTGTGGCGGCGAAGTTGTCAACGAGTGGGTAATTAATCTTTCCCTATATAACTCTCGTCGTTCTCGTTTGTCAAGCTGTGGCCTAACTGGATCGAAACAGTTAATTTATTAAGCACGTAAGCAACCACGCCCACAGGATGTATTCACGAAGAAAATATTACAGGATTCCCTCTTAAACTAAAACAAAGCGTAAATCACAATTGCCGAACGAAATTCCTTTAAGAGATTTTCCGTTTTTATTACTCCGAAAATTCGCTTTCCACTTTCCTGGCGTGTGTAAGTGTGTCTTCCCGGCTAAAGGGGACTATGACGTACAACCCCGTTCACTTAACACCATTTTTCTTCATCTATAAGGCCTCCCTTTCTCACCGCTTTATCAGCGGCGCCTATCATTAATATCACTTTTATATCCTCAAGATGCTCGACTTGTATATTTCTTGCATCCGGAGCCTCGCGCTAATGGTGATAAACACAGTCTTCTACAATGTATCTCCTTACCGCGTAGAGCGGGAAGAGGGGACCGGTGGGGGAAGAAAATTAGTTGTCTGCGATCCGAGAAAACTCTCGCAGCCACCTTAATGTAAACTCGACTGAAAGTAAGGGAAGGGAATTTAAGTCTACAAACTTTATACAGTCATTTTTTAAAATTTACGACATCCTTGAAGGTTTTTAAAACACCGCTAAAGAAATTTTGAAACATCGTTTTAATTTTAACGTGTTTCGCAGTGTATAAAGGGTCGGAATCCATTGAGGATCGGAGGAGAAATGGGGCTCGACTAACTTCAGTTTTACACCAACGCAGGTATATATAAAAATGTAAAAATTATAGCATAAGAAAAACAAAAAATATTCCGTATACAGCAATACATAGGTATCCTTCTTTAATTATTTAAATATAATTACTATTTATACGCTTCCAGATTGATAAATTTGTAAGCCTACCCATGACAAAAAATAAAGTGAGCGCATCTGCTCCCTACGCAGATCGATCGGGACGATGCAGGAAATAGGGTAGCTTCCCCATTCGTCTGTCGCTAAGAATTATGACAGATTATATGTCACTTTACGACCTTTCGAAAGGTAAATAGATATACGTGTTCAGAAAAGATTGCGCCCAAGTACTTACGTATAATTTACTCTGTTTTGTCTAAGAGGATTATTTAAGTCTTTTAGGAGGCCATTTCGATTTTTTAAGAGTGCATCCAGGACATCTTTTATGGCTCCTTTCCCGCGATTGCACGGCTAGCAAATGACTCGCATATTGGTGGTATTAAATGGTTTATAAATAAGTTTTAGGGGTTGGCTTATGGCGTCGTTCGCTGCCTGAAAGAGAAATATTGCCCGTGCTTAAAAGGTGCGTAGGGTTCTAGTTTCGGGGTACAGTTATGGGACAGAACATTTTCCAATGGGATTCTATTACTTGTTTTTCTTTCTGACAGCGTCGAATCTACTATACATAGTATGACAATTAAATAATGATAAGTTATTTTTTTATTTAAAATAGGTTCCTTGGGAATGGTCTTTAACACCTGCGTCACAACTGCTTGTATAGTTGAAATATCATCATAAGACGATCCTTTCATCGCAATTTTCAGTTTAGGGACAAGAAAATAGTCACATGGTGATATATCAGGCGAACAAGGTGGGTGATCAATAACACAGACATTTTTTTAATGTCTTATGACAAATATTTTTTAAACGAATTTTAACGTCCTATGTATTTGTGCATTATCATGCAATAAAAACATCTGTTTTCCTGCTGGATATTCAGGTCTAACACGTACAACTCTTGACCACAAACGATGTAAAACTGTCGAATCAAGACAATCAACATTGTCTTGATTCTTGACTTCTGAAAACGTAATATTTTGGTTTTGGCTCGCCTTTCGACTTCCATTCTGCAGATTGACGCTTAATTTTTGAATCACATTTCAAGCACCTTGTATCATCATCAGTTATGATCGAATCAGGAATATCTACATCATTTTCAGCAGTTTTAATTAAGTCTTCACAATGCTCTACATGAGCAATTTTTTTGTCGTTATTTAAAGCATATGGAACAAAACATGCAAAAACCTTCCTTTTTCCCAAGTCTTGAGTCAAAATTTGACGAACAGTTTCTCTATTTGGTGTTAATTCTTCAACCAACATTATTACAGTAAAATTTCCGTCCACAAAAATGATTTCAGGGATTTCTACCAATTCAGCACGGTTTTTACTTTCTGGACGACGAGGTCATAAACTTATCAACCCTAGCTTTAGACATATAATGATAACCAAACACTTTTTTCATCAATTCAGCACATTTTCGCCCAGTTTAAACAAAATTTAATCATATAAAATTGATATATAATTCATTATTATAAATCATATTATAATTAATGAATGAAATTCATTAATTCCATTCCTTAGTTATCAAGGATTAACATCAATTTAATATGAATAAACACCTTTGTACTCCTTTACACAGTTCATACCGTATCAGGAAATGTGACGCACCAAACTCGCTTGGCGAGTATATGCAGTGGGTACAGATGTTCGGGTTGCGAACAGGTAAAAACAAGAGAAAGATTTTCCAAAGAGCGGGAAGACCCCTGCATGACTCAGTGGTAAGAGCATTTGGCGTGAAACCAAAGGTCGCAGGTTCGAATCCTGCTCAGCGGTCTATTTTTCTCTGGGTTAATTAAAGTAATTATTTACTTATAAAACAAAATTTAATATTTGCTCTTTGTTCTATTATGTTTTTACATCAACACAATTTTTACTGTCATTCAAGCGGTTGTAACTTTGTAACCTGCCATCCGATTAGCATGAACTTGGGTGCGTTCGAAGGAGCTGACTTGTATTTTTCTAACAGTATATTATTATATGTTCGATAGATGCTGCTACGTATTCTATGATTTAAATTAAAATTCTCGTTATTTAGTTGTCATATTGTGTAGACTCATTTGTTAAATGAATATTGCTACTGTACTCTCTGAAAGGAAAACAGATGTGAAAAGTCTACTTGAGAAGCTACAAGTTCACATTGAAACAGTTACTTTTTAAGTTAGATTAGCAACTCCAGGATTTCATTTCTGAAACCGTCGAAGGGTGATTTATGATATGTAGTTTTATTTCGTTATTATAAATAGAATATAAAATGTCTAATGTCTTTAATTGATGCGCATAATGACTGAACTGAATGATTTACAGTACATAAAGGAGGCCAAGGGTATTTTTTGCTAATATTGGGATGCAATTTATATCATCTTCTTAAGCAAAAACACTTAACTGAACTTTATGTATCTTGTCCAATATTTGCTTCTTTTAAGATTGATTTTTAATGCGGGAAGGTAAGTAAAATCCACTAGAAGAAATAAACATAGTACACCTGCTACTATAGTTACTACTATGGTGTACAAACAATATCGTGGATCTACTTACTCTTGAACTTTTTAGTGTTTTCGTAGCTTGCATACTGCAGATGTAGCTCCTGTGATTTGCACTGCGATATCTAGAAGAACATTATTTGTTTTATCAACACAAAAGTAGCAGTTAGAATTTTTTAATTGATCTTATCTTTTAATTTTTTAATTGGTCTATATGAATTTACTTCATATATATTCTATTAAAAATATGTGTCTACTTCTAAAATTGTAGAGTAATGTTCTTTATAAAAAACTATAACTAAATTAGCGATAGTAAATAAATTATTAGTACGAAGGAAAAGATTAGTAGTCTTTGATTATTAAATTACACGAAAATTGGCAAAAGAAATTCAGAACAGGTTAAATTCGCAGCTGCATCAAAACATTTTAATACGCCAATGAAAGCATTGAAAAGTTTTGTTAGAACCAACACGTACAAACGAAGATTTAGAAACAGATATATTAAAAGCTCACAGGTATCAAATCGAAGAAATATGTAATGAAGCGAATTCATACACAATATTTAAATATATGACATGCATAATTTCTATGTACTATGTGGTATATATAACTCTATTGCATTATTTTTACATTTATACACATATATTATGTTCAATATATAGTAGTATTGGTTAAACAACTATTGATGTGTTTTATTGTACGTAATCTGAGGTACCGGACAGTTTCAAAGTTCCCCGATTCGACAATAAGGAAATTCCTATATATGAATACTCGCTATTTACGGCCCCCCTTATAAAACAACCTCGGCCATATAAACCCACAGTTTCACGGCCTATCTTCATACAAATTTACTTTCCGATATCGGCCGGACTATTTATAATGTATCTTTATTGATGGAAATACCCAATATTACGTCTTATTTGTGCGATGGCTCAGTCACTAAATATGTCGCTAAAAACAAAACGTTTATCGCTACAAGACAAAATAAATATAATCGCGGAATATGAAAAGTATGCGTTAAGTTCGCGAAAGTTGGTCGAAAAATATGGGGTTGGAAAACACAAATTAACGACATTATAAAAAAAGGTGATCTAAAAAACATGGTTGAGGAATGTGTTAATTTGGAGCAAAAACAAAAAATGGTTCAAGTCGTCTACAATTGGGTTTGCAAAGCCAGAAATAAAGCAATTGTAATATCTGAAGCTGGAGACAGCAAGCAGTTTAAAGATGGAAAATTTCACAGCATCTAACGGATGGTTGGAAAGTTTCTGCGAATGACACAGTATAACTTTTAAATCAACTTGTGGTGAGCCCGCAGAGATTACTTTGGACGATATAGAGAAAACCAAGTTACCGTTGATTTTAAGAAATTATGCTCCTCGAGATGTCTTTAATGCTGACGAAACAGGTCTTTATTACAGCGCCATGCCAATTAAGACATTTGCATTATAAAATGAGAATTGTGCAGGGAAGAAGGCAGCAAAACAACGTTTGACTATTTTACTATGTGCAAATATGGAAGGTGAGAAAGAAGATAAGAAAGAAGCTAATCATATTGGCAAATTACCATTAGAATGGGTTTCTAACAAAAAGGCATGGATGACAACGGAAATTATAAGAAGATGGCTACATAAATTTGACAAATACATGAAAAAACAAAATAGAAAAGTGCTTCTTTTCTTGGATAACGCCACGTCACATTCTAAAATGCCATTAGAAAATGTTAAACTGGTCTTCCTGCCGTCAAACACCACTTCACATTGTCAGCCCTTGGATCAAGGAATAATTCAGAATTTCAAATTCATTTATCGAAAAAATTACCGATTTTTAATTACAAGGTTTCTAACGTTTATTGACAGTGAATGTGATTTTGAGAATTCTGAAAAGAAACATAAATAAAGAAATGTTTTTCCAAGGCCGTATTCTCTGATGTTATCCAAGAAGATACAATGATTGATGAAGAATACGCAGTACCCCTTGCCCAACTCTTTCCTACAGTACGTAACGAAATTGCGGATTTAGATGAATATGCTTCTGTTAATAGTCATGTGCCTACAGAGAGCCCTAACTTCAGTATTACAGAAATTTTTGAAGAATTGTGCAATAATGATGAAGAACATAACTCTGATAAAGGTAATGTGGACGAATGTGAAACTCTAAAATGGGCTTTAGCTATTATGAGCGAAGTGTGCGCAAAATTAAGATACATACGGAATATATATATACAGGATATATATATATATATATATATATATATATATATAATATATGTATGTACATATGTATTATCTATAATATGTACCTAGCCTATGTTTTGAATTACATACATTAAAATATTTCTTAGCTGGCCGTTATTGACTGTATAACGACCTTTAATACTTCGTGTAAAAATTTGAAACACGGAATAGAAATAAACAAGTCCAAAGAACATTTTGGGGGTTCAACAAGTTCCATATAAATAGTTTATCGACTATATTGTTATTAAGGCTGATTAGCACAGGGCTAAGTTGAATGTCTTGTTTATATGTGATTTCATTCATAAAACTTACTTTTTGGACTATATATCCTCTAGAAAAGATTACCATTTGTACATCAATGATTTTTGTGAAGACGAGATGTTTTATATAAAGAAGTAAAAATACTTTTATTTACTTTCTTCTGATGTAAATATATCACAAGCACCTGCAAGAATTTCTAGAATATTTTTATACAGATAATTTAGGTTACTTTTGATGAGATATATCATTTTCCGTATTGAGACGAATTACAGCTACTTCGAAAATATTTTAAAAATTTTTAGTCATTAACCAAAAGATACTTGTATTACAGTGTATTTTTATAAAGAAAAATACTAATAAAGTAACAATTGTTTTTATCTTTAACAAGTTATTTGTAATGTGGTCACCAGGAACAAACATTATGTCACTACTGATTTCCCAACAAGTGTGCATTTTACAGCTGACTAAATGCAAAGTAAAATGATAAATGCTACTATATAAGTCATGTATCGCACAAATCCAAACAGAAATCTCAACTGGCTCTATATTCACTAAGCTACAGAGATTTGCCAACTCTTCCCTAACAAAGAAGGTACTAAAGCCCATCTGAATTCAAGAAAACTACATCTCACCATCCATCATTAATAACACTCTTAGATTACGCCATTCTACGATGATTGATGAAGTGGCCTTCCAGGAATGCTTCAACTCCAGTAGCTATGAACATGACGGTGTTGAAATAACTTAATGCCCCTACAACTTAGAACCTTCACCGCAGAAACTCATTTCTAAAGCACTAATGTATGACAGAGAGGTCCTGCACTAGAATGTATGACTTTGACACTTTTATTATATATCTAATCTATTAATAAATTGGTTTCAGGTATGAAGTAAGATATTAGCAACGTTTAAATTGAATAGCTGTGAGGAGGGTGATACCTCTCAATTCCACTCTTTTAATCAATCCCAGTGTCGCTGTCGTATTAGCTTATCGGTCATTATATTAAAATATATATTACAGGGATGTAGGAGTAGTCATTAATCATTCCGAGAGGGAATCCGAGGCTGGCTTATCTCTACTCCTGGTGAATGTGTTAATAGACCCACGGAGACCCGTCGGATCTCTGGGGATGTTTTAGCCAGTTTGCGGGGGTAGTAACTGCGAGGTTTCACCGTGCTGCGAGGAAGTGGTACATGTGTGCGAGGCAATGTTCGGCATCCCCGGGGAGTTGCCCGCCTTATCGACAGAGCAGCACCACACGGACCTCTGTTCAGATTACACGCTACACAGCTCGGTTTAGTTCATCGAGTGAATACTTGTGTTGTAACTCACACGTACACACCGGCGGCAGCTCTTCACACATACGCACGCGTGTTACGTGGGCTTAGAGTTTCTTCTTCTCCGATAGAGAACTATACAGTTTGTTCCGAAGTACTGTTTCAGCAACTCTAGTCGAATGCTTGTAGGGACGGAGGAATAACCATGGTGCAAGGTGCTGGATCGATTTCAGCGTATCACTAAACCTCTATTTCGGTGGGTTTGACGTATTGTACTAATATAAAATTTAAAAAAATACCATTTACTATAAAAGCTTCAAATTTTAGTAAAAAGTAGGAAATGTCATTTAGTGGTAAGTTTATATTGCCAGTAAAACTGCTATGAACTTTATGAAGAAAAATTTAATTATTTTCTTGGTATATCGGTTAATCCCGGTATAACATATTCCTTTTTACAAACTGAGTTAGTTAACTTTCGCGTTATATCGGATATACAGTGTTGGGCAAATGTGTGGAACCAAGTAAATATCTCTGGAATTTGTTGTTAGTAAATTGCGCATTTACTTTGAATTTTTTAAACGGTTTTGAACCTCCGGTTTAACCGGAAGTACGTAGTGTTTTAACTTGAACGTAAAATGGATGAGTTAAGTGAAAGAGAACGAACAGAAATATTAATGATGATTGGGTTTGGGAACAGAAGAAGGACGCATCAAGAAGTATGCGATCTTTTTAATGAGGTTTATCCAAATCGACAGATATCACGTTCAATAGTGACAAAAACTTTACAAAGTTATAACACAAGTGGAACAGTCGGCGTTTTACCAAAAACTGGACGTTAAAAACTACAACAAATGGGAAAATGGGTGAACTGCTAAATATGCACGAAATTAGCCGTCGTTCAGTAGGAAGGATATTAAGAGGAAAAAAATATCAGCCATACAAAATTAGTCTTGTTAAAGAATTCTTCGAAGATGATTTCAACAGACGGTTAGAATTTTGTGAAACAATGATGGATATTTGCAATTCTGATAATAATTTTGAAAGAAATGTGGTGTTCTCAGACGAGGCTACGTGTTGTTTGAACGGTACGGTTAATCGATATAACTGCCGTTACTGGTCGCAAACTAATCCTCACTGGGTATATGAGACTCATACGCAACATCCCCAAAAATTAAACGTCTCGCCCGGTATTTACAATAACAGAATTGTGGGGTCTTTCTTCTTATAAGGAACTTTAAACGGAGAAAGGTATTTAGAGCTTTTAAACACGCAAGTGATTCCGGCGCTGGAGGTAAATGGACAATTGGCAAATAATATCTGGTTTCAGCAGGACAGGGCATCACCCCATTATGCTCGCATTCTTCGAAATCGTTTAGACAGAACATTCTATCGCAGACGGATTGTAAGGAGAGGTACCCTTGAATGGCCTACGCGATCCCCAAACCTTAACCCACTGGACTTTTTTCTATAGGGTTATTTAAAGTCCAAAGTTTATGTTAATATACCAAATAATTTGCAAAAGCTAGCTGAAAAAATAACACGAGATTCAGATAATTCCACCAGAAATAGGAGCCAACGTTACAGGAGAATCGACTTGGTTACTCTCAAGAAGTAGGCGGTGCTCAGTTTGAACACTTAATGCGTTAAGTTTAGTGGCGGTTTACACCGTATTCCTGTTTTACGTCAGTGTTCTGTAATTCACTTCATTTTGGTTAATAATGTGATTGTGTTTCTTTAATAGACTACTAGATCTCGTTATCTCTGTTGGCACTGAAATAAAAAATACTGAACCTTATATTTTTGTACTTGTGGTAAAATGCTGCTTTCGAAACTAAAATAATATACAGGGTGTTTCATTATAAATTTGTGTTACAAAATCGGCATTAGTTCCGGTTAAACCGGAGGTTCAAAACAGTCTAAAAAATTGAAAGTAAACGCCCAATTTACTGTAATATATATCTCTCAAATTTCGTTTCGAAATCTCTAAAAATTCCAAAGATATTTATTTGGTTCCACGCATTTGGCCAACATTGTATAACGGGTAGATGATTTGCTGTGTATATCGGGTATTCCCCGATAATGATCGAAATTTATATGACTAAGACACGTGAAGACCCTTATTTCTAGTTCGTTGCAAAAAAGGCGGTTATTATGGGAATCCAAAATACTTAACATTGGTCTTTTACCGATTTCCCCTGTTACCAAAACAAAGTGTTGGACGGGTGGTTCAGACAGCGCTGGGTATGGAGCAAATGAACTTGTATGCAGTACAATATATTGAAAGTCACTAGTTCCGGAAACGATCAAGGACGAAGACCACACACAAATCAATTAGCAAGGACTTGTGACTATTGATTTAGAGGTAATACTTTGCTATGATCCTTCTTTAGTAAGGTATTGCCTTCACGAAGATTTCTACTACCTTGCAGATCTGTACATTCTAAAGATAGCAGAAATGTAACCTTTGCAAGGAAATTTCCAAAACCGAAAATTATACAATATATATGCTAAAACCTATCTATTTCAATTCAAGATATTTATGGCGATGAGTGCTTATTGTTATGGAAAAGGCGTTTATCTTGGAAGCCTTCGTCATAAAATGTGCCGTATTGAATAAAGTTTTTTATATTACATCATTCATATCACTAATCTGGTTGACCATGGAGAACAAAGCACTTGTTTCAAGGTAATTAAAACGGGTGCACAAAAATCAGGTGTGCAAATAAGTTTCCACCGTTGGACAAAATCTGGTGCCACTAGTAAGTTATCGTCAAAATTGTCGATAATCATTAGCGTAAGGTTGGACATCTGTCAACAACATAACCTTGCAATACTAGTGAATTTTTATCAGTATAAAAGTAATAAGTATAAAAAAATCAGTACAAAAAGAACTTGCACTAACAATAGGAGTGACCCAACAAGCAATTTCAAATCGTTTAGAATCATTGGGAATGATTCGAAAACAAGGAAATTGCTTGCCAGGCATTACAGAAAGGGTTTTCTGCACCGTATAGCACTGGTGATGAAAAATGTATCCACTGATAATCCACAAAGGAAGAAATCATGGGGACCACCAAGCCATGCTTCAACATATACAGCTAAGCCAAATATTTATGGAAAAACTTTTGTCGTGTATTTGGTGGGGTCAGCGTGGTGTCGTGTATTATGAGTTACTCCAATCGAACGAAACCACTACTGAGGCTGTCTACCGAACATTGATGAGATTGAGTCGAGCAGTCAAGGAAAGCGCGCCCACTACTACTCCAGACACGACAAACTTATTCTCCTGCATGATAATGCTCGTTCACATGTTGGGCTGCCGGTCAAAAGCTGTTTGAAAATACTAATTTACGAGGTTTTATCTCACCCACTGTATTCACCAGACATTGCTCATTCTGCTTTCCACTTGTTTCGATCGAAGACGCATGGCGTGTCTGAGCAGCACTTCACGTCATATGAAGATACCAAAAATTGGGTCCAATACCAAAAATCATGGATAGCCTCAAAAGATGAAGTAAGTATTCGTCCAACCCGGTATTCGTATGTTGTCAGAAAGATGGGAAAAGTAGTGGCAAGCGATGGACAATACTGTCAATAAAACATAAGGTTCCGTTCTTTCACAATAAATGCCCAATCATTGATACAACACTCAAGTTAAAAATCTTCAAAATGTGTGAAAGAAACTAAAAAAGAATTTACTTTATATGTATTAAGTGTTCAACGTAAGTGCTAAAACACATAATACAAATAATATAAATTACAAGCCCATGTATTCTCCTGCATTGTCAACGCTTCAAAAGGTATCTATCCAAGAAATTTGTTTTCAATTTTAAATTTTATTGCATTAACTAGTGGTATAAATATTAAAATCGAAAAAATAAATATTGAAAAAAGTTAAGTGCGATATTTAGTTGTTGTTAGCTTCACGAAATAAAACAAAAATTCAGGTAGTTAATTAATACCTTACTAATGAGAACTAAAAAAATCATAAAATTCATTAATTCTATACCACCGTATCTAGTGTACTATGAAAACAAGGCTTGTAAATTGGTTAGAATTCTCTTCACTTTACGATACAGTAACATTGTTCTTATTGCAATTGTCGCAACAATTCAAAAAATATAAACTCGGCCGGAAGAATTTGTGTGACTCGAAAATAATTTAGTATAGTGCTTTTACACTATAAACATACAAGGAAATAAGTATTACTAGAAAGAAAATACGGAAGAGTCAGACGAAAATGTGTTGGCAGATGCAAACGCTAACTCATAAATTATTACTCAATTTTGTTGCTGCTTCACAAAATTTGAGAGAGCGAAAGTAGCTTATTTTTAACCATTTTAATACATTTTGAATTAATTTAATTGTTAATCATTTGCCAAATTACTCACTTTATTAGGTTTTTAATTGATAACAGTTCAAGGCAGCTTACGTGTTGAAATCATTCTATTTATTATTTTATTTATAAAGTACCAAAAGTGCTTATATATATATATATATATATATAAAGGTGTCCCAGTATGACTTCCCCACTGGATATTTCGGAATTGAGAAGAGATATCGTTGCAGGACAAATGCTGTCGCATAGGGTAAGTAATGGACTATATGGAGAACTAAAAGTTGACAATAGGATACGTACAGGGTATCCCAAAAAAGAAAGTTCTGTTTTTTGAAATAGAATAGTATACTTCCTTTATAAACATTTTATAGCCTCTGATTTATTCTTTTCAATTGAGTATAAAAAAGTTTTGGTTCTATAACAAAATTTTCGAAATAAATCAATAAATGGGTTCGAGTCTAGAGTGCCACGTAAGACTTACTGCCCGCACAATTGAGTGTAGAGTGCTTTGCATGAAACGTCATCATCTACAAATATCTATCGTTGATTCATCAGTTACTTGCCAGTTATTGCTTTTGAGCCAGTTTGTGTCACAGTCTGGTGTTTATTCGGTCTAAACTGTTATCATTTTGTGACTATTCCATATTTGTTTATTTTTGTGTTTTAAGTGTTACTTACTGTTTACATTTAAAATGCCGTCGTTCTTTGACGTGCATGAATATATCGACATGTTATTAATCTTTGGCGAATGTAGAAAATCTGGTCATGCAGCAGAACGGTTTTTTTACGCGGAACGTCTTCCTGAGAGGAGGTGCTCAGATCTTAACACGTTCGTATCGACGGAAAACATTTTGAGAGAAGCTGGGTATCTACCTTGTCGACAAAAAAGAAAACTTGATTGAATCCTGTTACTGCCGAAGCGAATAGAACGCTAGTTTTCCACCCGCGATATTGCTGCTCAGTGTGTTGTTTCCTGATCCTCCGTTCATCCCATTTTAAAAATTAAAAAATTCAATCCGTTCACAATTCACCTTCAGCAAGGTCTATGGCCTACATACTATCCAGAAAGATGAAAATGAATAGCAGACAAACAAGTACGCTTACATGATGATAACAATCTATTATCAAAAATATTATGGTCAGACGAATCGCGTTTCCATAATAATGGTGTAGTAAGAATGGATGCAGCAAACTCATTTTCAAAATATTTGGGGTGTTAATGTTTGGTGTGCAATCATCGATGGGTATGTAATAGGTCCTTATTTCTATCAAGGACTGCTGAGTGGTCAAAGATACCTACATTTTCTAAGCGAAATACTACCAGGGTTGTTGGAGAAAGTACCTTTACATACTCGCCAATCTTTGGTCAGTCAACAGAATGACTCTTATTATCGCAAACTTACTAAATGAACAATTCCCCAATAGGTAAACATTACCCACTTTTTTTCTAAATCTAACCTTTCCAGATAGATAGGTACACACGATCCCATCAAATAGCCGCCACGATCACCTGATTTAACTCCAAACCATTTCTTTCTCTGGGGATATTTAAAATCACATGTTTACAACACTGAACCTTCCACCTTGCAAGACATGCAACTGGGTATTGGTAATGCATGTCGCAGTATTTCAGTTGCAACACGAAGAAACGTAGTGGGGAATGAAGTTTTGCATCGGTTTGAAGCGTGAGTTGCGAAGGATGAAATGCATTTTGAGCACGAATTGTAGACAAAATTAATTATTTCCAAACAAACATCGATAAAATCCGTTTCTTGCAAAGCACTCATAAAAATGAAATCATAATGGGACACCATATATATATATATATATATATATATATATATATATTATATTTATATTAAAAATATGGTAGAGTGTCTAAA
>JAWQRM010000432.1:0-22716 GCA_033557675.1 Coptodactyla brooksi | reverse complement strand
GGCCGACACCTATTCGATATTACACCGAGATGAACCCCATGGAGAACATAAAAGGAAATGCATGAAGCAGAGCATGAGCTGTCCAAAGAAACTTCTGCATATGAAATAAAATTGTGTAATTTACCTATTTTGTGTTTAAGCCTCTTGTTTAAGCCTCTATTATAAGACCTATTTTAAAGTCTCATATTTTCACAATCTTTTGACTTTTTATAAATTTTGAAACTTGCGATAAAAGTTATCTTCAGATTCAACGCTAAAAAAAAGCTCACAGAAATCGATTAACAAAAGTTAAAAACATGACACAGCCTAAATTTTGCAGGCTTGTATTATTCTTCTCATAGACAAAATGTGATCAAGAGTTAAACATTAATTGTCATCAATTGTATTTTGTTATAGTCAAGACCGCATTCAAAAGAAGTTCGAAAGCTCTCTTAACTACACCCAGGAAGCTAAAAATAATCTCAGAGATGCTGATGAATTGTTAACAAATGCCACCTTAAACTTGGAAAATGCCAGACGTTTATATGGAGACTTATCCAATTATAAGAAGTCGATGGATGTACCAATTGCAACATTTGAGGAGAGTTTAGACGTCAAAGAAGGACAGCTGATAGACATAGATGACAAGCTTCCTACAGTTGACCAGCATGCCAAGAATTTATCAACGCGAGCGGAGGAACTCAACAGCATCTTACATGAAACAGAGGGCACATCGGCGAATGCCATAAAAGCAGCAAACGCATACAACGATATAGTGACGGCAATAGAAGAAGCGTACACAGCAGCAGAACAAAGCAAGGACTATGTCACCGATGTATCTACAGTTAGGGAAATTTTAAAGGATAAAGTAGCCGATGCAAACAATAATGCGTCTGGTCTCTTAGATGATGTGCACGAAGCCAAACAGAATATACAAAAAGATTTGCAGCCAAAGTTGTTAGAGTCGCAGATTAAATCTCGAAAGATCCGCTCTCTACATGATAAAAATTTAGATAGAGTGAAGAACATTGAAGAATTTATCAGAAACTATCCTTCTCAGTCCGTGGATGGGTTGTTGCAAGAAGCCTTAAAGACTACTAATAAAGCGGATATTCAAACGCAAGAGACTTTAAAGCAAATTGGAAACAACTACAACGAAGTATGTATACTACTATAATGTAAAAGTAATGTGAGAGCTCTGTCAAATTTAAAACCTAAAGTAGATATATTTACAAGATTACTAGTTAAAATAAATATTTATTTTTTAAGTTCAACAAATACAACCTTGATAACTTGCAAAATTTGATACCAAACACGCGTTTTTCTGGGTCTGATATTCATGGTAAAGAGTGTAATTTGACATTTAACAATTGACTTTCATCATTGTTTTAAAAAGGCACATACACAGATAATTCATATGTCCCTTTTATATTGTTTTGTAGGTACCACATGAAACTAATGCGGCTAAAGAACTACCAAAAAAACTTCACGATACAAACCGAGGTCTTGAGCAAGTTAAGCAACAATTGAACAACATTAATGACAAATTACCTCAACTTATTGAGCAACTCAAGAACTACCCCACCAGAACTACAGACCTAGGCACGGTTTCAGACAATCTGCAAGAAAAGATTAAGAAACTGAACCGGCAAATAGCCTTGGCTAGAGATATCGCCAATCGAATAAAAGTTGGTCTTAGATTCGAGCGAAATACCACATTGGAACTACGAAATATTGAGTCTTTGCCAGACCTTGCCACATCCACTTACATTTCTGGATACTTCAAGACAAACGAAAAGAATGGTTTGTTGCTGTACTTAGGAAATGAAGTCGGGACAAATTTGCGAAGAACAAGCACAGTACTTTTGACAGTGTGTTGTATAATTGGTTTTTATTGGTATTTAATTTTTAGGATGACTTCATGGCATTGGAAATCGAAAATGGCTATCCTGTGTTAACCATTGAAATTGGAAATGGTGCTGAAAGAATAGTCAATTCGATGTATGTTGCAGAAGATATTTGGTATCAATTTATAATTGAACGGTAATTAACATCTTTTATTATTCCTTGCATTGTTCAATATTCAGTTGCAACTTTAAAAATCAATCTATCTTTCTGCATGACCATTTTCTTTCTAGCACTGGATTAAATGCTAAATTAACTATAAAGGAAGACAAAGGAGATGGTACAGTAGAGGAGATAGTACAAGAACATGTATTAGAAGGCCCATATACTATATTTAATGTTGATAGAAATCATTCAAAACTATTTGTGGGTAGTTATCCGTCAGAGTTTAACATCCAGGATACTGTTCGTCAGACTTCGTTTGAAGGCGAGGTTGAAGATCTGGTCATTGGCGACACTCCTGTATCACTATGGAACTTTAATAGCGGTTTTGAAAATCATAGGGGAGCGTACGAGAGGTAACGTAATTCTCAACAATGTAATCTAATTAATTTTATTAATAAACTATTGAAGAAACTCTCTGAATGTATAACAACGGAGGGCATTTATTTAGAGTTTTAATCCTGCTTGAATATTTTCAGAGATAAATTGAAAAATCTTCACCCAAGCACTGGATGCAGATTTAATGGTGAAGGCTATGCTATTATCGATGCTAGGACCACACAGTCGCTCAAGTCCCGATCAGACATACAGCTCAGATTTAAGACGTTTGCTACAGAAGGATTACTATTTTTGTATGGCAAAGAAAAAACGTTTATCGCTTTGGAGCTCAGAAATGGAAAAGTACTCTATAAGGTAAGGAATTTAAGGACAAAACAGTTGCACTTATATTATAGATGTATTGGTAATTCATGTGGTCTCTAGACTTAAGTCTATTTTAAATATTTGAGGCGTCACTTGAAAACAAATTTTTATTTTTGTTATTGCTAACACTCAGTTATTTACTGATCGAATTTAACCATTTAGTAACATAATTTGATGGTTCACAAATCTACATTAAAGAATTTCTTTTACGCTTTACTGATACAAAAAGAAGTTTCTTTTAATGATGCATAAGTAAAACAAATGTCACCACTACACCAAAATTGGAAAAAGAATGCTGGACAGTTGTTTTGCTAACCAAATTAGCATTATCAGGGGCGATGAAAGACTGATGAGAGACAGATGAAAGGCTGACAGAGTCACGCTTAAGAACTTATAGAATACGAATTTTCGATTATAGTTAACAAGCATCTAGCAATTACCAGATGTTAGTTTTGAAATTGTAGAGTCCATCCATAACTGTCTAATTGAGCAATACTTTTTGGGATCATATAATAACTGAATAGAATTTAAAACTTCATGCAGGAAATTGCTTCTGAAATATTTGCCAATGTAAGTCCTTTTTTTGAATATAATATGGTGCTTACGTCATTATCAAGAGAATATATGGTGTGGATTTTGGGTGGCTTATACATGTGTCTGGAATTTTTGTATTGGGGTAAAAATAGTGTCTTGATGGCTGTTGATTTGCATGTTGATGACATTATAGGTTTTTTATGTTTGTAGATTTCTACGACCTCTCTGGTGTTCAGTTTATTGCCTTTTCCTTTAATTCCCAATGTGTCATTATATCCTTAATTGTACCAGGCTCTGTTGAATCGGTAGGATCTTATGTGTTCATTATATCTGTCCTGGAATTTCTGGCATCTTGCAGGTATTGCAAATTAATTTGTATACCTTGCTTAATTTATAATCGTCTATGTTTTCTATTTTCAGTTTTAGTGTATTCTCGATGTTGTTATTTATTTTGTGGGCAATTGGTAGTTCTTGTCGTTTGAAGATTTTCGTTATTCTGTGTATAGAAGGTGCAGTCTATGTGAGGGTTGTCCAAGTTGGTGTTCAGGTGGTTTTTGTTTCTGTTCCTTCTGTTATTAGGTACATTTGATTTCTATTGTTGGGTTTATTTTTCATCTATTTATGAAGTTTGTCGACTATCGTTGTATCTTTTTGTTGTTGCGGTTTGTTTGATTATATTTAGTTCGTTCTTGTATTGATCTTGATCCATTGGTACTGTTTGTAGGTAGTATAATAGGCTTCTTATGGCTGCATGTTTGTGTTGTTTCGGGTGTGTTAAGGTTGTGTGGGTTTCCTGTATATTTTGAATTTTAATTCATTTGTTGATCTTGTTATTATTAGGTCCAGAAAATTTAGTTTGTTGTGATGTTCTTCTTTGTATGTGAAATGAATTTTGCTTATGGTTGATGAGGTGTAATATATCTTGTGGTTCCCTATGGTTGGTGATGACTATTATGTCGTCGACATATCTGTACCATGGGAGTATTTGGTACTTATCTTTTACTTCGTCTACTATTGTTTCTTCGAGGTTTTGCAGGAACTTTCTGAGAGGATTCCTTATAGTGGATCATGCATTGGTAGTCCATCTTCCTGTATATAAGTTTTGTTATTGAATCTGAAATGGTTTTGTTTGCAAATGAGTTGTAAAAGGCGTATTGTTTCTTCTTTGTTTGTGTTGTCTGTTTCTAATTTAGTTCACGTTTCTTCTATTTGTATTGTCTCTTCGATATCAATTTCGTATGTGTTGTGGTTTGTATGTCCTTGATCTTGTTGATAAGGTCTGTATTGTTCTTGACGGTTTACTTGTTTTTTAATTGTGCTCTGTTTCGTAGTTCTCTGGCAAGATATTTTGATATCTTGTATGTGGGTACTGTAGTAAAATTTATCAATGGTCTAATTGGAATATTCTGTTTATGTTTCTGTTAAGTCTTGTAATTATGGGATTCTGATATTCATGTTTGTCAAGTGATGTCTGAGGTATTTTTGTGTTGGATCCATTTTCATTTCTTTGTTATTGTTCATTGTTATGGAATCCTCTGTTTTCCTTTTTTATGATTATATTCCTTCATTAGTATATTCCCTTATTTCCTTGTGGGTTTTTGATGATACCTTTTTTTGGTTTGCAGAATAGTATATTGTTTTTCATCTGGTTTTCTAATGTTTATACATATTTCTAGTGCTGCATGAGTGTGTATGCATAAGTTTTATGTTTGTAAAAAAAAAATTTTTAGTTTAATTTGAGTGGTTTGCATAATTTCTTCCAAGTTATTGGCTATTACTTGCAATTCTCTTTCACATAATGTACGCTTCCCATTTTCTATTTTGAAAAGCGTTTAAAAAGGGTACATCAAAATTCAAAGAAATGTGACTGTTCGTATACAGTATCTTATATTGTAAGGTTAGTGAGGCACATGGTACTAAATGACAACGAATCTACACAATTAATCAATTCTGTTATGAAAAGCAATAAAATCAATCACCCATTCTTGGACTTCAACAGTCGCAAATTGTTTACCAGATAAACTATGTTGCTTCAATTTCAATAAGTGAAAATCAGATAGTGTAATAGTGTTGAATACAATGTATGTGATAGAACTTTCCATTTCACCTCTTAATGAGTTTGCATGTGAATTTGTTGGTGTTCCGTGGATGTATTGGCCAAATGTGAATTTTAGTAATTAATTACTTTTTATTAAATATGAAAATAATTTCTTAAAATGACTTCTGAGCAGGAAGCAAACCTCGAACCTCTGGTTTCATGCCAGACAATCTTACCACTGGGCTAAGCAATGGTCCATCCACTTTCAAGAAAATATATCCTCTTATTTTTCCTATTTGAGACCCGAACACCTTTATACACAACATATTTGATTAGTGAGTGCGCGTAGTGAGGAGCAATTGTTCGGGTCTTGAACATGAAAAACAAGAAGATTTTCTGAAGAGTGAGTGGATCACTGCATAGCTCAATGGTAAGAGCATCTGATACAAATTTGACTCTTGCTCAGAGATCAATTATTTTCTTGTTTAATAAAAAGTAATTAATTACTTAAATTCTAATGAAATTTGTTATCCAAGTCACCACAGTCAATAATTATCCTAATTATTGACTGTGGTGAAAATTTCATAACCTGACTGATCCCACCAAATGTACGAAGGGATTACTTTTCATCTCAAATTACAATTTTCCACTGAAAAACTTTCTTTTTTTTTGTTTGACAATCAAGAACAAACAAATGTTAATTGTTATTTGTGGCGGACGCCATTTGCCTTCCTTTCAAATTCACATGAATTTCCACCACCAAGAAACAGTTGATACACTAATTTGAAGTTAGTCTCCGAGGTCTTCCAATGCTTGAGCCAATCTTTATCAAGAAATTCTTGTAATTCATGACTTTCAAACTATTTTGATATTCCAAAATGTTGCTTTTAAACTACATACACTAACATCAGCAGACCCTACAGTCTCTCCATTAGTTTCACAAATTATTTGCTTTTTTCAGCGTTGTTTTTATTAACGCCAGAAAAACAAACAGTACATTAAGTTTTATAAATGCACTTTTTCAGGAATTATATTTATCTATATTAAAAAGTAATGATAAAACATGAATAAATAAATAATAACATGATATATACAAAATATTATTATCAGTGGCAAGTGAAAAATAAATTTCTGTAATAGATTGACGACATTTTGAACCCTATTTAATTTTTAGATTTTTATATAATTTTTATATATTAAAATTACATCAATAAATGGAGTTACAAGCTCCTCTATTTTTTGCACCCAGCATCATTTTATTCTCGTATATGTCATCCTTTCTTCCAGACTCAACTACATCTCTTGAATGCCAGTTTAAGCTGACCCTATATAATTTATTGCATTAGGATACTTTTTTATGTTGCTTAAACTTAACTATAAAGATTTAAATTATCACTAGAAGAACATTTGTTACCATTGATCAGTAGAATAGCTTTTTAAACAACAACAAATATCATTATGAACAAACTCCTGTGTACAGCAAAATTATGAACATTATATTTCATTCCTTTTTCTCTCATTTATATTATATTTTCGGTAATTGTGGATCAATAATACTATAATTTTCATTATAAAATTTTCAGTACAATTTGGGATATGGCACTAAAGTATGGTATACTCCAAACACTTACAACGATGGTAACTGGCACACAGTCAGTGCTCGTCGAGACGGTGCCAAAAGTGTATTTATAGTTGACTATGAAACCATAGAAGATAAAACTCCAACCATTAGCGGAACCACTCTGGAACAATCAGATTACCTCTTCTTTGGTGGATACCCAGGCACACATCATTTCCAAGATGTAACGAATGCAGACTTTGATGGTTGCATAGATAACGTGGTAATGAAAAACCCAATTGATTTAAATCAAAACTATCGTGCCTATGGAGTAACACCCGGATGTCCTGTTAAGGTATGTTGTGGTGTGAATCTTTAGTGGAGTGATATTTAACAATATTGTTGCATTCAGTTTGCAAGACTGGTGTCACTCATGAAAACTCGACCAAAAGCATATATCAAGGCTGGTGCTGTTCATGTAAATAACGATTTTAAAATGACCTTGAAATTCAAAACAAAAGAAAAAGACGGCTTGATCTTCTATGCAACAAATCAAGAACAATCGGCTTCCATTTCGTTGGCATTGAAGAATTCTAAATTGGTGTTGATTAGTCAAAATATAGAATTAAAATTCAATGATAATTATAACGATAGTGAATGGCATGTTGTTAGCATCAGACATAATGATACTACACTACGCATTGATCTAGATGACTATGATCATAGAGAAACCAAGTAAGTATTTTATACTTTAATGGATCATTTTTACAAACACATACTTTTGTAGTGCCGATGCACCCCCAACACCCTTGCACATTATATATGGTCAACTGTTCATTGGTGGAGTTCCAGAAGAATACATAGTAAAGAAAGGAAATGCAGCAACTGACAAATCATTTATGGGATGCATAGGAGATGCCACTCTGAATGGGACGATAGTTAACTTTGCTAATTCTACCAATAAAGTTGGAGACAAATTAGGCAAATGTATTCTGGATGAACGAGATGATATTAGTTCCATAGATCATACAGGTACGCCACTTACACCTATTGGTTATTTTTTCATGGAAAATGCTGTCTAAACTACGGTTTGCTCATAGCTCATAATATATGTTGTAATTGCATATCATTTACTGCCAGTCAGTCTGTAACAGTCACAAGTTTGTTTGATTACAGGCAAAATAAAAACGAAGTCACCACTACGCCAAAAGTTGAAGAGAGGATGCTCGACACACGTCTCGCTAACCAAGTTAGCATCATCAGGAGCGATGGCGTAGTGGTGACTTTGTTTTTACATTATTACAAAGCCAAAGGTTCCAAACACTCAACTTTAGTGACTACAGACATTGTAAATTTTTTTTCCGATTCAACCTTACAAAATTTTCAAAAAAAAGACCCGAAAAAATTGATAAGTGAAAATAACTTAGAAGCAAATGTAGTAAATCGTATTCAAGTCACAGACATTATACTGGGTCAGCATGAACAACAGTACGCTCCCAAAATGTTCTGAACTAAAAGGGGAAACACATCTTTAACCATATATATCCATCACTTTATATACTTCTGCTTTTACCACAAACGATGCCAACTGATATTAAAATACCCAGTTTATTTTCGACATTCGAGAAGTGCTTTAAATTTTAAATACAATGTATTTTTATTTTAAATTAAAATAAAGATTAGTAGCATTTTAGGCCAAAATGTTTAATTTGGTAGTTCATAATGGATTTTGAAGAATAGTATTACTGTCTTCAAACTAAAAATCAAAGAGTCTTAATCTATCATATCTTTCCTTTCTGTCAAGAAAGGATCATACTGCAGTGATACCAATTTCATGAGATGATCATGGGATGGTTTATTGCTCTCGCTCAAGATATCTTTAGAGGTATAAACACAAGCGATCAGCATGTTGAATTTATTCTTTTTTACTGGTGATTCTAAAAGATATTAAATGCTAATATAATTATGAACCATTAAATTATTTCTTTAGCCTAAGATGACAGTAATTTTTATTTCGATTCATAGCTATTAATCTACACGTTTCTTCTTGTTTGTTTTACCAAAATGTACTTTTCAAATTCTAAAAACTAAACATGTTGGTACTTAAACATGTATTCTCCTTTGAATGCACATCCCTTAAATTTAAAATTGGTGTGTTGAAAAATACATAATATTTTGGGGGCGTACCATTATTCATGGTCACCTAGTATAGCAAATGTTATCTCCTCCCTTTGCAGTTCCACCGCTACCACCGCTTCATGAACCACCGAGGGTAACAACACTCCCACCTGAAATAGCAACGATCAATCCTTATGATGAAGGCATGAATCAAACCTCATTTAATATGGTTTAACACCACAAATTACTTGCTATTCTTTTTCAGATTTATGGAAAATTCGTGGTGACGGAGGGCGAGACATAGTACCAATAGATGAACCTCAGAGACCTCATACACAGGCACCTCATACCGAATTGCCTACAGAACTGCCAACAGATGCACCTGATCACGATCTTTCGATCCCAGAGGATGATCTTAATATTTCCGAACCTCCTCCTATTCTACGTGAACCATACCCACCGCGTACCACCCCACAACCTACAGCACCAACAGAACAAAGTTGCGCTCTTCCTTTGCATCCAGCAATGACGCTGGTCAATGACATATCAGGACCATTTAAATTTGGTAAACCATATACTAAAACAGTAAAAATTACTACTACAGTAAAAGAAAAAACCAAGGAACAATTTTTTGCAGTTGAAATCTTCAGAATTTACTCATCGTTTTTGACAAGCACACTTTTATTCAAGTGTTTCTTGGTACATCTCAAGTTAATGAGTTAATGTTGCTTAAAAAATCTGAAAAATTCTGGCAGTACTTTTAGATGACACAGAAAAGATCTGGGGAGATCGTTAATTAAATTTCCGAAACTATCTCCTATATTAACATGTGCCAGCTACTTTTGCCTTGACTAAAATGTGCTACTTTTAACATTGACAAATTAATCTTTTGACATGTCTTTTAAATCAGTTACCATACATAGCAGTATAAGTTGAAAATATTAAATTGGAAGCCTGCTATTCCAGAAGGGTAATTTTTCCAACTTGCAAAAATCCATGTCTAATTACTTGTAGATAAAGGATCCAAAAATTTAGAAAACAAATAGAACACCTGCAGTACATACTAAACCAAGCTATCAGTACAAATTAAATCTGCAGATTTTAAGCATTACTTTCTAAAAGTAATGTAATTCGGCACAGAGTTCTAACAATAACTAAAAATTATAATTTATCAGGCATCCATTGTTTGATTGTTTTATTATTCTATATTTTACTTTTCTCTTTCAGTAGCATTAAATATTGAATCCAACCAAATGACGATTCAACATTTTGTTCAACTGTTTTCAACATAAGTGTCTCTTGGTTTGAAATTTATATGTCCTCCTCCATTTACTAATTTTTTCTACTTCGTGACACAATTGACCTTTGATTGTTTTCACTACTCTTCTTATCTTAGCTTATTTTGGTCTCCTCTAAGATAATACAGTCTTCATTCATTGCACTCTGAGACTACCACAATGGATTTACTATTGTGCCTCACATTACTTAGTGCTATTGTGTTAGTTTCATCAAACAATTTCTCTAGCTGTGTTTTACAATTTCAATCCGATTTAATACTGGAATCACCATTACATTTTGGTATGAATACTTTTTATGTTTATTGACTTTTTTGGTCACACACTTTAATAAACTCTAAGGCATCAAATTGTCAACTAAAAAAAACTCATCCGACAGGAAGTAGTAAAGATAAACATTATGTGTACTATCGGCAGTTGTTTAAACTAATTTAGATATACAGGAAGAGTTAGAGATATTTCGAGTAGAATTACTTCATCTATGCATAACATTATAAGAAATTATTTCAACCAGTGATGAAGTTATTTTTTCTACTCTACGTGTTTGCTTATAATCAACTAAATGCTTTTTCTCTGAATGCTGCAGGTAGTACTTCTGAAAGCAGAATAGAATATGATCAACCAAGAGGAAAGTTTAAGAAACAGTATGAGTTTACATTGGAATTTAAAACACAAGCTTCCAATGGTCTAATCTTCTATGCCTCCAGTTTAGATAATTCTCAATATGTTACATTGTATATGCAAGATGGACATGTAAGTTATTGTGCAGGATTTTCATCATAATTAATAAAGCAATAAAATGTGTGTTCAGCTTATTCACCAATTCGACGGAGGACATGGAGTTGCGTTTATGAAGAGTGAATTACCTTACAATGATGATCAATGGCACAAAGTTATTTTCTCAAGAGATAATTCAATGGGATCCTTACAAGTTGATGGACACACCAGTGGCGGTAACGCCACACATCCAACAGTCCGAATAGACATTGCGGCCCCATTCATGCTAGGAGGTTTCTCAGCCTTAAAAAGGGATTTGATTCTGGAGAGCACGGTAAGTAATAAAACATCACATAACATAAAACCTCACAATTTCGTTAATGGAGTACTTCTTAGCAATAGCAGAGAATATAAAATAAGTGTTAAAATTTCAATTGTCTACAACTATTTATTTTATTATCCTGAAGGAAACGTTTAAAAATAAAAACTACAAGCTAAATAGAAAAATTTTAAAAGCTTTTAATAACATTTTGTTGAGTTCCTATTGTAGAAGGTGAAATAAAGGTTTTGAAAATATCCTTACATACATTGTGTTTATAAATCGTCTTTATATATTCTATTTCTATTCTATTCTTCTATTTTATTTCTTGGTAAATAGCACAGACCAGCTAATTCTAGTGATATATAATTAATTATATTGTATTCATTTATTACTATGTGTGTGTGTAACTATTTCACAGTCAGCTTTAATGAATCATATTTTTCAACTTAAGCTTCAGTAGATGGTTATTATATTCTTTTTTAATATCTAGTATAAATAGGTCATAATATATAGGCTGTTCTACTCCGTTTAAAAAACAATAATAACTTTGATGTGATACTTTTTTTTGTAGATAGAATATAACAGAATATGCTATTTTTGCCTTGTTTAGCTGTAATCTTCTACACACAGACTAATGGTGGACTGCATATCCTTTTGATACTTGATAAATAACAATTTACTAGAAATAAAAAGATTTTTGAAAATAAACTATTTCATACCACTGCTCCAGATGACCATAGAAAAGAAAGTACATAAATTGGTTAGAACT
The DNA here is from genome assembly GCA_033557675.1 of Coptodactyla brooksi. Classification (NCBI taxonomy): domain Eukaryota; kingdom Metazoa; phylum Arthropoda; class Insecta; order Coleoptera; family Scarabaeidae; genus Coptodactyla; species Coptodactyla brooksi. The sequence continues at coordinate 10,617 of JAWQRM010000432.1, read as the reverse complement.
GTTGTCAAGTCTTACAAAATCAGTCCAATGAGCAGCATAGCATGTGGTATAATTCAAAGGGTGCAAAATGTTTCAAAGTAGTTAAAATAATTTAAGTTGGTCAGAAAAGTTTTTGTTAAGCCATGGTAAAATTATGAAGTGATGAAAATAATTAACAAAACATCTTTCACCTTACTGCTTATTGAATTTCAAAAACGAGCTGCAGACACTTCCCATTTAAAAATATTGAAAATAGGACACTACACATAAATACATCATTGTATTCAAATCCTGAATGACAGAATAATAAAAATGTGTTATATTCTTACTCAGTATTAGGGTTCTACCTGTCCTAGTATAGAGTAGAATTTATTCCACGAGATGATTGAAAAGAATTGTTTTTAAGTATATGTGTGTTTTATTTTTACTTCATCTTGCATATTATTGATTCCATGTTTCCTATTCCATTACTGACGACATGTTTCAGTGTTTTGCTATTTTCAAGACTGTGTGTATGTGGTATTGTGTTTTCTTATATACAATGGATTACTGTTTTATTGTAGGAGTTTAATTGATTGAAATATAGGATGCGTACTGGTATTTTTACCTGGACATTTGTTGTGGAAATTTTTTTATACCAAGAAACCATAAAAATCTATATTTACATCGATTGCTTTTGATGGTCATTTTGAGATATATTAACCATACAAGGAATAGTAGTAGGATGAGAGAGCAAATAAAAGGCTGCTTTTACAGTACATTGTGATTAATATTCTGATTCTTTGTGATAACTTGCTTAACTATGGTTTTTTTTAGTAGGCTAAACACACACTTTCATTTGCTGCTATTCCTACGTATTTGTATTATCTGATATTTTCTATGTTTTGCTTCGAAAAATATTTATTCTTCTTGTGTTTATCTTGATTAGTTTTGGTTTTTGACATTTACCTATTAAGTGTGACCTTCTTTGTGGCTTCGGCTACTTTCTATGTTAATTCTGATAGGTATTGTCCTTGAACCATAAGCCCTATAAGTAATCAACGAGATTCCATCTTAGTTTCCAGGGACTATCTTTGTCAGCCCACAGTATCCTTAGCACAGACATTTATAATCACATGAACTTAATAAGCCTACATAAGCAAATATGAAAAAGGTTCACACTACCTTAAACAGAATCCTCTGAAATATATGAATATATAAATTTAAATTTGAAATGGTATATACTTACTACAATGCAATATTTTACAGAAAATTGATGAAAATTTCCAAGGTTGTTTGAGGAACTTTGAAATGAATGGTAAATCAATGGAGAAACCCGATAAACATGACATAGATGTTTGTGCGGATGGTGTCGAGGAAGGAACCTTCTTCCAAGGTGGTTATGTTGCTCTAAAGAATAAGTTCAAAGTTGGCACGGAAATTGAAATTAAAATGGATATAAAGCCTAGAAACGTCACAGGACTGCTAGTGGCGGTGCATGGTAGAAAAGACTTTTTAGTGCTCGAAATGGTGAATGGTGTTCTACGGTTCACGGTGGAAAATGGTAAGGGACCCATTACCACATCCTTCGAACCAGATAGCAGACATTATTTGTGTGATGGAAAGTGGCACTCTATTCAAGGTACGTTGCTGGCTTGCATAAATAACATTACAAGATTTTTATTCTATGAATTCTATTTGCAGCTGTTAAGTCTAAGAGTGTAGTCACATTATCTGTTGACAAAACGTTTACTGAACCTGGTGTTGGTGATCATCGTGCTACATCTACTGACACGGGAGGCGTTCTATTCCTTGGAAGCCACCGCTTACTATCAAAAGCCAGGGGTATAGTAACTCGTAAACCCTACTATGGATGCATGAGAAATGTGGAAATTAACGATCAGCCAACAATTATAGCACCAAATATGAAAGTTGGGGATATTACTATTGGTACTTGTCCAATTAACTAGTTTTAAGAAAATAAAAAGTGCATTTTAAGTATAATAAGAAGTTTTCAATTTCATAGGTTTACCTATACTCTAGTTTATATATTTTGCCTTCTTTCTCTAGTTTACGTTTTATATATAATAAAATTCATATGATTCTTATGTTTTTAACATTTAATTACCCATTAAATTTTTATTAATACACCTAAACCAGATTATTTTTAAAATTACACAACCAATTCCCGTCATATTTAAATAACGATAGGTTGTAAAAATGGAATATGTTTATCCCATTTTTCACATGCTTGGTGGTTGGGGATATTTTAAATTGAATTAGTTTTCTTTTTATGGGTTTAGGATGTTGATCCATGCAGCTACGAAATTAGATTTGTCATAATGACATTACATCAATTATTTTATTTTTATACAAGTTTAAAAAATGACAGTTTAAAAAAATATAAAATATTAAGAAGTTAACAATAAAGGATATATATTTTTGTCACAAGTTTTACATTTCTAAGCAACTTATTCTGCTTTGTACAGTATTTGTCATCTGTTATTAAGTAAGCCTAGTGAAAAACAGAAACGTAAATGTAAATCTCTTAGTCTTCATGATAAACTGTTAGTGATAGAGAAGCTTGAGAAAGAAATTTCAGTGTCTAGCAGTTGTGCCGAGTACGAAATGGTAAAAGAAAACGTGTCTGATATAAAAAGGCGAAAAGTGGCTTACGTAACTTTGTTCTTAAGTGCAATGTATTATAGAAAAAGAAAAGCAAAGTTAAATGTGTGTGTATACATATTTTTATTACGATGGAGGATGCAGTCTACAAAAGATTTTCTCAGCTTTGTTCATCTGAGCTAGCTGTTGGAATAGCTAGCTTTCTCAGAACAGAAACTGAAACTGCTGCTAAAAGACTACCTAAACAGATGGGACTAGAACAATTTAAAGCCAGCTTTGGTTGGTTGTTCCGATATCAAAGACAATAAAATTGTAAAATTTGCGTAAAAGAATTCAGTGTGATACAGACTTTTTTTCATGTCGACCCACAATAGAGAAATTCCTTTCCGATTTTTTTATTGTTCTATCATGATGTGCCATTTTTCCATTTCTGCTGTTCAAACCTAGAGATTAGTGATATTTTTGGTTTTTGAAAACCAAAAATATCACGATTGGGTAAAAGACTTAACGTTGGAAAACAGTGGTATGAAGGAACAACATAACATTATACCTATATAATGTCTCCTAAGACTAAAATATACACACACACACACATATATATATATATATATATAATTAGAGGAAGAACAACATAGCTGTAACAGAAATGAAAATAAATGTACAGCTGAAAACAGAGGCTGAAGAAGCTAAAGAAATAGAAATTTAAGAAATATATAAATGAAGATACGCAAATATAGATAGTGGTTCAAACGACTAACTGGACAGCGTTGTTAAACAGCTTTCATTACATTCACAAGCACAAGTATGCTATATACGATAATTAAAAAAAATACTTTCTTAATGTCAAACTGTCTGAATGCTTCTCCATTTCTTGGTTTCCTTGAGCTGAAAAATTCGTTCCACAAGTTTTCAATCACATTGGGGTCAGGTGATTGAGGAGGGGTTTACTATTGCAACCCAAGTTATTAGTTGGGGCAGTTATGTATCAGCCATATCTTTGCTACACCAGAAGTGTGCTTCGGATCATTATCTTGGTAAAATGCAAAATTTTCTAATATTCCAAGTTCTTCTGCACTCTGCTTGATGTAGCCTTTTAGAATGATAAAGTAACCATATCTGTCTATTTTATCATCAAGTACTAGGTTTGCAATCTGCACTGGACATACAGCCTCAAACCATCACAGAACCACCCTCATGTTTAACTGTTGCCCGAGTATTTATCGTATTCAATTCTGTGTGGTTGCTGCCACACATAAGCTCTGCCGTCTGACTCATGCAGATTAAACTTGCTCTTGTCAATAAACATAGAAACAAATATGAAAATCTGGACAAAAATGTCAGCTAGCTAAGTACAACCTGGTAGACAATATGGAGAAAATAAACGTGATTTGATTTTTTAAAAGTGATCTAATAAAAGGGAAACTTACAAAGGAGTAGAAATAATGGTAAAAAGAATAAAGCAGAGACATTCAAGTCTTCGGGAAGTACAATAAATGACAGGGGAACAAATAAATATGCCATGGGTAGCAGGATACAAGTGGTCACAACTCTTCACACTCCGTACGGAAGATCCTATCCAATAAACGAATAGGAAGAAAAACAAAGATGATAGTTTATAATACTATATATGTAGCAGAAAATTGGGTGATAAACAGCAAACAAGAAGAGAGATTATAAACAGCTGAAATTAAATATCTAAGGAAGATACCAGAAGTCCTTTACTTCCTGAATTGATAGGAAGAGAAATGATATCAGGAAAAAAATTAAGGTGCAGTCTCTGCATAATATGATAACAGAAAGAAACCTGGAATGAGTGAGACACCCATTAAGAATGGACTCAAAAAAGTGTGGAGGAAAATGAAGAAAATAGAAAAAACCGAAGAGGAAGATACAGAACAATATGGAACAAGCAATGGAAAAGGTAGCGTACAGAGAAGAATGGCGCAACATTGTGGAAAAATTAGAAATGGCCAAATACAAAGTAAAATGAAGACCTCCACATCTACGGGTACAGGAGATTGATTATGGTGATGATGGCATAATGTCATCATCACTATATATGAATTTAAATTTGAGGTTATAATTATTGGTACACCATTTTATTATTTATGAATATAATCTATTTTTAAATAAGGAGTAATTCATTAGTTTTTTTTTATAATAAAGTGCAACTTTTTAGGGATTATTTACATTACCCCTAATGTTGGAATATAGTACTAGTAACTTGGCAGCAGAGTATCATTAATTAGAATCTAAAATCAAATTTGTGTATTACAAATGTCATCAGCCTATGTAGGAAGGCACCCTAAAACAACCACCTTGTTGGTAAAAGAACTTGAATAATAATACAATATATTTAACTATTCCAATACAAATCCCATAACACCACCATATAACAACGATAAATAATTAAGTTTTAGAAATTATTTCAAACTTGACTCCGTTTTCTTGTAATTTTTCGATAATTGATGTCTTTGCAAATGCGATGCCAGGTGAATAGCAGCCTCCCCTAAAAAAAAATGCACAGGAGCTTTATTAAATATTAACTATACAAATCTCATACTTATCTGGAATTTTATCAGATTCTGTAAGGATCATTATCGCAGATAGAGCAAATGCTGCACAAGTAATGCCATATCCTGGATTCTTGCCAGACACTTCTGCCACTATTTCCTTATTCGGAAGAGAATCAGGTTGAAGCATTGGATCGTTCAATTTTTCAGGCCAACCTTTGCCACGTAACTTCAAATGTAGTAATGTTGCCTCCTGTCTTTCATCACTAGGACCTTCGTCGCTTATCACTCCACAGGTAAATATTTTCGGATACTATAAAGATCATATCTGAATAGTAGTTATCTACCAGAACAGTATGCAAAGGAATATTACATCAAATAAATAGAGCAATAGCATCAACTATCAATTTTGATCTTTTCGAATGTAACCTGATGTTCTATTTTTCATAATCTGATATCTATAAAAACAGTAATTTTGGTATGTTTCTGTAAATCTATTTTCCCCATTGCTGTATAAAGCAGAAATAAACTTTATATAACTAACTCTAGTTTATGACTAACTCTAACTCCAAATAACATTTCTTTTCCTTGTCAATAATATGCAGCAGGTTTATTCTAAACTCTTTCTACAATGTTTTATGGGAGATATCAAAACAAACTTCAAAATAAATTTCACCCTTACAGAAGTTCAGTACATCACCTTAGCTAATTCGAATACTTGAATTAAAGGGACAGTATGATAAATGATTAATGGTGGTCAACTTATATTAACGCTGGTAATAGTATAAGAAAAAGGTAGTGAATATTTAGGTAGTGAATTGTGGATTTGAAACCTTAGGTGTCGTAACAAATTCGTCAATGGTTACCACTCAACCAAAACAAAAAATTAACTGCTTTACACCACAGCAATTAATTTCTTGTTTAAGTGGTAACCATTAACGAATTAGCTTTAGGTATGTACAAATTCTGACACAAGCTGATCTCCAACATTGGATTTAACCTTGTCAATGGTTTTTCCAGCAGCTCATCGAACATAATTTCGTGAAAATGTTTTCGTATGAAGCAATATGTTCCAAATATGGTTATGAATTTCCACAAGAACCATGAATGGTCATGAATTATCATGCTGTCAGTGCCGATATAGTATAAAACTAGTTTTGATTTGTATTCATTTAAAGGGACAGCAATTATCGAAGAAAAATCGAAGAAGTCTACTCAAATGGGTACAATGGGGCTAAATGAGTTAAGGTTATTACCTCTGCACTAATGAACCATAATGTTCAAATTGTCCTGCAATACTTCCACATCCATCTCATTTCTTATTGTCAACATATCAGTTTTAAGTCATCAGCCAATGTGGGCCAAGAAAGCAATAATAGCAATTCATTGGCAAACACATTAAGGAAAAAGAGGCCTAATCGAACTTGTGGCGAGCGGATGTGGCAATATATTCCTCAATTCTTTAAGATATATAGCAACATGGATTTTCCAGGTAAAAATAAATTAGTTTGACATAACCAGTACTACTCTACTAGTCAACTTATTAACAGATAAATACAAGCAATTGTCACCTTAATTAATTAATTAACACATCAAAAGGTCCCAAACTCACATACTTTACAAGAAAATGATGACTTATTGTATTAATGTCTTTAATGTGTCACATAGATATTCCAATGAAGTAGCAAGATTAGAAATTGTTGTTTATCCAATCATGAATCCATGTTGACCAGTCAACACTAGATTCACATTCTGTGCAAACATATTTAATCCTTCGACGAGAGCTCTGATGCAACTCCAAGACATTTCAGCTCTGCTGTGGTCAAATCAGAGCAACTTGCGTGAAGAATTCTGTTGCAGACATCACATCGAATAATATTAGGTTGAGTCACATGTAGTTTCCATTTTTTTTATCAAACATTTATTTTGCTTTCATTGAATAACAAGATTATTAGGTTGTTCGGAAAGTAAATTCGTTTTTCTTTGGTGAAAATGAAAGGCACTTTTCTTAGAGAGTATAAATATTTTATATAATTACATATTCATCATTTTGGTACAACACCTTTTACAATCTTTCTGGCAATAGCATGATTCCACCCTCATAAAACTTCTGATCCTTGCTGGCAAAAAAACTGATACAAGTCATTTTTGACGGCTTCATTTGAAGTAAAGGTTTTGCCTTCCAAAAAAATTTGAAGAGACCGAAACAAGTAATAATCGGAAGGTGCCAGATCTAAAAAATATAATAGGTATGGTAGTACATCCCATCCAGATTGTAAAAGCTTTTGGCGAGTTACCGAACTGGTATGCAGTCTCGCATTATCTTGGTGGAACACTATACCTTTTGTATTGATGAATTCTGGCCTTTGCTGTTTGAGTGAATCATGCATTTTGTCCAGTTGATGGTACACTTTAAAATTGATCGTGGTATTTCAAAAAAATCATGCAATTTGTCCATTTAATAAAAAACAAAATGTGCCAAAAATGCTGTTTTTGATTCTCCATATTTCGTAAGACAGAAAAAGAAAACAATTGCATAGAACCGAACAAAATATTTTCACACATAAACTTTCCCATGTCAGTTGTCATAATATATAATGTATACACCGTTTAGAAGGAAGTTGGCTGGTTAAAATACAGCTAACGTCTCTGCTGCAAAAGAAAACGAAATTACTTTGCGAACAACCCAATATTTCTTTGTAAAATAAGATAAGAATTTAAAAAGAATTATTTTTTTATAGAGTGAATGAGTAGATTGACTTTCCAATATTGCGATATGAAGGAAAGCTTAAAGTGCTTTAAGATTTAACAGAAAAAAAAGTATATGAATAAGCTGCTCAATGTTAGAAGTTAAAACTAACGAAATCGGGGACATTTTTATTTTTAACAGAGCCGAGACAAGGGCTTTGAGTGTTGGAAGGGTTGGCAATTTGTAAAGGGTTAGCAATTAGAACATCTATACTTAGACTAAACACGGGGGTGGGGAGCGCTGTGCGGTTAGGAATTATATAACCAAGGGGGTGGGGGTAAGGTAGAGTAACACTTAGCTGCCTTCTAATTGGTTGTGAGTAAGCAATTAAGAAGTTCTTCATAGCTGCTGAGGATGCTTGGCTTTGAGTTACATTTTATTTAGCTTGAAACGGTTCTCGGCCATAAGGTAATTTATACAGGGTTAGCGATAATTAATAACCATATCGAAAGTTTCATTCAAGCGGTGTTTTTCGTAAACTATAAACATATAAAATTTGTCATGGAGAGCACCAAACCAACACGAATTTCGAGGACAGTTTGTGAGTTACAATTGGTGACTTGTTGTGCTTCGCAATTAAATTTGTCTCGAACATCTTTAAGACCAATTATGAGGCATGATTTGCAACTGCTTCCAATTGCTGCCATTTGCCATTGCAAAGCATTTAGATTACTTAAAAAGCACGGTGAAACGCATCAGAACAGAGCCAGATTTCTTTCAAAAAATCATAGTAAGCAATGAAGCTCATTTCACGTTATCTGAAATCAACAACCTCTTTATCATAGAAAAGTGACTTGGCCACTCCATTGACTCTTGAAGCACAGTCAACCATAGCCTGTGTATGTATTGCTTGAAATATTCGAAAATCTAATCATAGCTAAAAATTATGACATTTCATGGCCCCCACGTTCACCTGATTTGACGTTAGATTTCTTTTCGTGGGAATGTTTGAAAAGCAAAGCTTATGTGAACTTTATATCAAAGAATCCTGAATAATCTGAAGAACAACATTCGTCACGAAATCGCTCAAATATCGGCCGAAACATTGGAGAAAGTAATTAAAAATGTTAAATGTGTCTTTTTTTGTATTAATGCTTAAGGTGGTTATTTATCAGATACGATATTTTCATTGCGCGCATAAAAAAAGTTCTATTCCACCAAATAAAAACGTGCAAGAGGAATTTTGTTAACAAATTTTTCAACAAAGTTTTCTTTGTAATATTAATTAGGTAAAGACAAACCTAAATAATCCGTTAGACACCCCTATGATAAACAAGTTAATGTTAACAATTAACTTGAGGCAGCAGAAAACATATACATTTTTAAAAATAAAAATAAAATATTTAATAATGGCCTTGGCCCTATGCCTCTATCAATACTTTTTGACCTGGTAGGTAAAAAAGGACAAAGTAATTAAAACCCAATTATTGTAACCAGTTCGAACAGTATTAAAAAACAATTAGGATAAGGGTTAGGTATGTAAGTCATCCACAGAGTTTCTGCTTTCATTCTCCTGAAGAAGGTTTATTAGATAAACCGAAACATGTGTCGAGATTCAAAACACTGTTGTTGTGATTAAGATGTTTGTTAGTTCTAGTGACTACGAGATCACAAATCTGCACTTTTTCAAATATGATAGTAAAAAATGCGTAACTATACAATATGCGACATTTACTTAAGATTTTATCCTTATACACATCTTCAATAATTAATTGGGGGAGCGTTACTTTGTGGGACCCTATTTTCAAAATCAAACAAAATATTAATAAATAGTAGCTTTTCCCAAAGAAACAATTTGTACTTATTGAGGTGTCACATGGAAATTAAGCTTTTTCTTCCTTGCTTCGTTTTACACATTATGGGGTTTATACAATATTGTATTGTATCGCTTTAATCGACTGAGGATTGGTATTTATTCGAATACTTACTACTAGAGACGTTATTTTATTTTATATTTTAGTTTTAGGATAAAAATATTTTTTACCCATAGGATAAATGGTAGAACTTGAATGAAAAAGGTAATGGCGCAGATTGCTGTGATGAAAGGTCTCCTCAAGCAGAATCTAGTAATGAGAAGAACGCTTCTAAGGAGCAAAAAGAAATTATGATGAGGCGTTTCTTCAGTTCGGCTTTGCTTTCGACAACTGTGGTAATAATGAACAACCATTTTGTTTAATTTGCAATAACGTTTTGGGCGTGGAGAGTGTGAAACCAACAAAATTAAAAAGGATATTTCGAACGACTGTTACAAGCTTCATATAATGTTAAACAATATTTTGAGAAAATTATGACTGTTAACGAAAGTAGTTACTTGCGTCATACGAAGCTTCATGTCTGATTGCTAAAAATAAAAAGCCACACGCCATTTGAAAAGATCTTGTATTACCTGCTGCTATTAAAATGACAGAAATACTTCACGGAAATAAATATAGTGATGAAATTACGAAAATCCCTTTATCATACCCTTTATCATAATAGAACTTCTGAAATTAGCAACGATCAATTCGAGCAACCTCTCACTAGGCTTAAAGAATGCCAAACATTTACAATGCAATTGGACGATACCACTGATACTTAACAAATATTTAAAAAATAACTCTGTTGAACTTCGATTTTTAATAATCATAAGGAGGCAGATGGAGGTGAAAAAACATGTCTGGGAAGCAACGGTTGATTTATGAAATTTAAATCCAGAAGTAACTGGCAGTGTAAAATTATCTAAGGACTTTCAGGGTTGTATAGAACAAGGCAACTAACCATTCTCCTGACCTA
>JAWQRM010000431.1:0-22722 GCA_033557675.1 Coptodactyla brooksi | reverse complement strand
GGCTAATTAGGGCTGTACGGTCCTAACTTACAGCCCTAATTAGCCTTAATTAGGTTATTAATTAGGCTATAAACTTGCTCGAAATAATCACTTTTATCTAATATAACGACCTTGTTACCCTTGTCAGCTTTTAAGCAGAAACAATCTTTCGTTCTCAAACTTTTGATCAATTGTCGTCCTTTCCTGGATGGGAGAGTCTTATTTGAAACAATATTTTTCAGGATTTGAGTTTTGCAAGCCTCTCTTACAAATGCTTTTGCACTGTCAGGGAGCCAATGAATGGAACCTCCAATGTTTAGAACCAAATCGCTCAAGCCATCGTGAGCAGGCGTTGCAAAATCAAAATCTTTATTTAACAGTGCAATTTGGTCTATATCAAAAGATTGAGACGAATGATTCTCTACAATGTCGAGAGTTTAAGAATATATTTTCTTCGAACATTTACTAGCCAATACACGAAACATTTTTGTTTGGAATCCATCCCATTGTTCGAATTCTATATTATTTAAGTTATGTGTCAATTTTTTGTATAGTCCGTATGCTTCTATTTCGAGACTACTTCGTTTACTCTATCGATATTTGATTTCTAGATCAAGCCACTTTTGTTTTGCAATTGTTTTTACTTTTTGTGTAACAGGTAATTTTGGAAGATCAACCTTTAAAAATTAGAATTATATATTAGAATTATTTAATTATTAGAATTATTAGCCTATTAGAATTTGGAGAGGGTTGGGAACTTTTTACCAAACTTAAGCAAACCACCCTCACATCTACGATATCAGGAGTGGTTTACTGCATTACTTGTGGAGATTATAAGTCTCCACAATTATGTAGGGCAAATGAAGGGATGTCTGATCAATTGTATTAAACAACACCAGTTGGATATCAGAAACAATAAACTCACCAGCGATTTATGTTAGCATGCTATAAATCATCTGTTTAATTTTAGTGAGATAGAGATTTTATATAAAAAGATAATCTATGTGAAAGATTGTTCTTTGAGAAGATTGGTATTCAGTCTACCCCTAATACTGTTCATCTGCGTTCCGATATTGACGAGATTTTGAAATTTTCATGCTTCGCCCTCCTTCGGAGGGTTTTGCAGTTTTATTTCTAGTGTAACTTTAACGTGTGACTTTTTCACTATTTAATTGACGTAATTTAATGTTTTACATTGTTTGATATATTCTTTTGCCAGATTGGCCAACTTTCAGTATAATAGACCATTTCATGAGGTGAGATTAATTGATTAGTGTTCATTAAATATATTAACATACAACGGTCTTTTAGCTCTGAAGATGCTTTAAATTGTAAACCGAAATATTGGCTCGAATGGAAAAGGTCAAAAAAACAATATTGTCTGCTCACATTACACAAAAAATTATTCTACAATTTGTGTTGGCTTATCACGAGCAAAAAGGCTCCTGAGTTTCTTTAAGTTTTCGTGTTCTAATTAGGTGAAGTCCTTTCTAACATTTCATTAATACCAATTTTCGCTGAATCACGATTATTTGAACATTTGCCTAATACATCCCCACAAATTAGGATTAATCGCATACCGGTGACTGGAGAAAATGGGCAAGCAAATAGGACATGGTGTAGGGAACTACGCATGTGCTATCATCGATTTTACCATGGAAGACTGAAATCTATTGCAATGGCACTTGCGCAAGCGGTAGCCAATCGCGAACAAGTATTGATTTCATGTCTGGTAGATTTCGGGAATTAAGAAGAGTCACACTGCTAGAATACGAGTCAAACAGTTTCAATTTTACTGAAACGATTTACATTATAACTTCGTTTTTTTTTTTTAGTTCAGAGTTTTTAATTACAGTTACTACATAAGAGCACTACAGGAAGAAGAATACATGACGCAAATTTCCTAAATATAGAACCCTTTTTCAATCACGAAATAATACTGCTATATGCTAATAAATTAACAATAGAATGCACAAGTTATTGTGTATAGTATCCACTAGGTTTTACTAAAAAATATGCCCATTCTGTTGATTATTAGCTTTGCAATTAGTGAAATACGAATTCATGTTTTTTGGTTTGAAATGCATGGCGATCAAACGTCACGTCGTTTGACGATACTTCTTATCGCGCTACGCAAGACAACTACACAGATGGAAGAGTACTTTCTCTTATCGCTTACACTGTGTTTAGTTTTTATATTTACTATTACTGAAAGAAGCCGTTTTTGAAAAAGCAAAATACTGTTATACTTTGAGCATCATTATTGTAACGGGCAAGTGAAAGTTAAATTACTATATAAAGAAAAGTCGTGGAATGAATAATATATTATATTTTCGTGGATGACGAACTAATATCTTTAATACCTTTATTAGAACAATCTTAAATATTTGCTTAAAGTTCCTTTTTATTTCAAAACATTCTTATAGGTAGCTGGCATAAATATTTTTCAAGATGAAGCTGATCATTGCAGTTGCACACAACTAATTACAAATAGTAGACGAATTGTTAACTTATGACTAACACAATGGATTTACGTACAGCTTTAACTGCTACCATTTATAGTGCTTCAAATATAGGGCCAACTCCGTGCAACTATCCGAAGAGGTATATATTTGGTATGTAAACAGGCAATTCGCATAAAATGAAAGTAGAGCACATTTGTAAAAGAAGCGATTTGTGGATACAGAAAATAATAAGATTGTTAGTTTTACATGGATTGAATACTACTAGAATTTGTATATTTTAGGCGTGCATGTCAGTTATTAATAAGGGAGCCTCCGTATATTTAGGGATCAATTCAACAGAAACAATTGAAACAATAAAACAAAGACGGACTAAATAAATTTTAACTTAATTAAAAACTAATGTGGGTAATTTTTATTTTAGGGCCTTAAAAAATACTGCTCTGCGCACATTTGTGCGCACGCCAAGTTATGGCGGTTACAGTTTTTAACAAAATTCGATCTAAAAACTTGACAAACTCGATCAGCAGATTTCGTATAACGTTTTAATATATTTGGTTAATCTTTAGTTTAGCTCTCATATATATGTTAATTTAGTTTATGTAGTTGCGTTTTCTGTTGAATTTTCCAGGTGATTCCTCAGGTACCATACAAATGAATTTTTCTATGGAAGTGAATCGATCTATCGGATAAAATACGAAGATCAAAACGAAGATCAAATTCTTAAAAATATATTTAATGTAGGTACACGATAATATTTAATCCGTAAGCACAAATGGGAGTCGGATTGAATCCACCTTTTCATTTGATTGTAATTTTCACGCCTATGCATAAAATTCAAACTATATATAATGGATTAAATATATAAATATTGATGCTGCAGATATTGTGATTTTACAACAAATCCAGAAGGATATTCTAATATCGAACGATTTCGCATTTGGGTCGACCATCGAATTAATTCAGTGGCTTGCTAAGAGAAGATCAATTCATAATAATATGAATTTTCAAGCCTGCCATATACTAGCATCCTTTCTCATTCGAGCACAATTTACCGACGGTTATAGCTGCAGGTGTAGGAGGAAAGTCAAACAATGCCACCGATGAAAAGAAAAATTAATGCTCGACGAACGTTAGGCTAATCACGTTACCATAATCAGATGCTAACGTGGATATTGCTGACGTGGTTAGCGAAACGTACGTCGAACCCTAATTTTTCGGTTTTGGTGTCGTGGTGGCATTATTTAACTTTATTACTATGCCAAAATTTCCAAAATTCACAACTTACCTACTATTACTTACATCATGAGTTTATTTGGAGGAACTGGTACAACAATCAGAATGTTTTTTTCTTCTTTTATGCAGTTACAGATATGCAGTTTTACAATGTTTTATGCAGTTACTATGGAAATGGATACGAGAAAGGAAACAAAGCAAAAAACTTTTTCAATTTCAAAATATAATACTTTTAATTTTGTTATTTTTAAACACAACGTTTCTTTATTACCGTTATTTAGTTTTGTATTATTTATATATTGTTTTTATGAAATCTATGGTTCCGTAATCACTAAAACTAACAAACACCTCAACCACAACAATACTGTTTTAATACTCGACATATATTTCAGTTTATCTAATTTTGAACTTTCTTACTTTGGACTTTACAGGTGTCACCAACAAGAAGTTAGCTGGAGCAGTATGACTTCTCTTAATGAGGCGAACACGGTACTCGTGTGTTGGTAAATTGGTAACCTTCAGTCGAAAAAACGTCATGTTTTGTTATTTTCATTAAACTGACAAAAAAGGAACTAATTTGTAGTGACCTTGTTATACTTCGTAAACACTAATAGGAACTGTTGATGTGAACGCAATTTGCACAATACCTCAGGGTTGAACTTATATAAGCACGGAATGCTCTAGATGAACTAAAAAAAGATTAAAATAACTTTTAATGGCACGACAAAATGAATTTAGAAACAATGTATTTGTTATTTTAAACGCTTAATATCTGTGTGCAGTGTTTCTACAGTTATTCCCTTGGTTATTATTTAAACGTTATTATTTAATACATTTTCATGGTATTATGGTTATGATTAAATGCTGTGAATAATTTAAGGTCATTTTCGATTCCTAATGACAAACTGTTGGACGTTAATGGATTGTCGAAATTTCTTGAAATTGTTCTTGTGTTTAGTTACCTCAGCGGAAAATTTAATTCATAAACGGTTCGTTAGAATAATTTGCGTCGACCATTACATAGTCAAAAATAAATTAGTTCACATTCAATGCGTATTTTGTTCAACTGTTGTTTTTTTTTTGTGAATTGTATTCATAGCCATTAAACGGTAATTGGTTTACTTTATAGGCAAGAGGCATTAAAATGTCTGATGCTGTACTTATTTGATGTATTGTTTACTTTATTTGTGTTTTACCGTTTAATTTGCACTAATAAATAATACCTTTTTAACACTTTGTTTACTGAAAATAAAGTGTTAAATCATCCATTCGTTTTTCAGTAGCAGGTCTATTAGTCTATTAACCCTGCTGTTCTCCTTAGTTGTACTACACACTTGTCTTTCGAGTCATAGTAACCCGATGTATGCAGGTATAGAAGGATGGTCAAGAATAGATCGAAATTTATATATTGTGATTTCATTACAGTATATAAACGCAAACAACGATGAAACGCAATCTTGTTACTAACAAAAGTAAAATGTATTATAACAAAAAATATGACAAACACTAAATCTAAAAACGAGGGAGAATATGAAATAAATTCTGATGAGCATCCAATTATTGCCTAATCTTTACATTGGTGATAATAACACACCGCATGAACCTTACACAAATATTTATTACACTTACAACATGTTATACTTGTTTTATTGTCACATTTTGATGGACACATATTATATCGTGCTCTTTTATTTTACTGATTGCACCAGATGTAGATGGCACAGCTACTTCGAGGTTTATGTTCTCTTGACATCATATATGGAGTTACTATCACTTTGCCCAATTCTTCCAGAAATAGTCTTCTCTTGTACAGAACGTTCTTATTCCAAACTAGATTTATTTCTCTCCATAACAGAAATGCATTATAAGCACCAACATCACGTATATTGCAGAACGAAATAATATGCCATCGATTAGTTTTGCAAGTATATGCTGCAATGCTTTGATCTAATGTATCAACTGCCACTTTGGGAGAGTTATATTCTAGTATTATTTGTGGCTTCTTGTCGTTCCTGCTGCTCACTTCCTTATCACAGTGCATTGTGCTCATGAGAATAACGTTTCTTTATTCTTTAGGCACAATTGTGGTATCTTTGGTGAAATAGAAAGTGGAACTATGTACATCTTTACTTATTGTAATCACGGGAAGTTCGGATTTATTTTCTTTCACCGTTGTACCTAACATTGTAAGTTTTCTGTTGAGGAGTCCACATTTTGATGCCATATTTTGCTGGCTTGCTGGCGGTATACTGCTTGAAATGAAAGCGTCCTCTGAAGCCAACAAGTTGTACGTCAATAGTAACATTATCACCCACATTGCACAATCTAGACATAATTTCTATCCACTTCTCCCAAAACTCTCTTATAGGGGCTAATTTATTACTTGCTCTCCTTTGTTCACGATCGACCTTATCGTCGAAACGTAATATGCGTGATATTCGATAAAAAAACTTTCAACATCATTGTACGAAAATAGGTCTACCGGTTTCCGCATCCTACAAACTTTTTGTTGGTCCGCCGTGTGATTTATATACTCGTGCCAACAATAATAATTCTATACATATGCGCTTGTACTGTAATATAATCCAGATCTTCCCAATCGAGTTCGTGCACTCTCTGACCTTCAATATTGCTCATTATCAACACAATATTTTCAAGTGTGGGGTTCACGATAACTTGAAAGGCAGATAGAATATTCTTCATCCTGGATATGGCATACCTAGTTGGACCAGGAGTAACTTCTATTATATTTTGGCTAGACACTCGCCCACGTTGGATAAAAGGTTCTAACATCCAAGATACATCTTTGTCTTTTGACTATACTAACTGGACAAGAACCACAGTATTTGTTTGCACTACATCATTATCTGAAGACTCATAGTCTGCTTCGGGTTCCTCGTAGTCGGTATGATAACTAGTATGATTTTCAATCTCAGAAGTATCTTCATCATCGAATGCATTTGCATGTATCTCTGGGATTTCTGCATCAGATGAAAATCACCTCGCCATTATTTATGATCATGTTTGTCCGCTGTCCGCGTTCCCTATGTATATGGTATATTAGTATGTACGCACAGACATGCCCATACATGCACAGACTTGCATATTCGATCATTATGAAAGCATAATCTTGTTAATTGCCATACAGTTATAATACACTTATTGTATTGTAACTTGTACTTATTTACACATAAATAAGGTTAAAAATAAAATTACATAAAGTCAAATAAATGTAAATAGTTTTGGATCATAATGACCCGAGGTTATGTACGTAACAACCTTGTTTCAAAAATATAATAAAAATTTCTTGTAAAAATTATTTAGCAATATTATACTTTACGCACCAGCAAGTTATAGAACCTGAAAATCCATTCCAGGTCGTATTGACCCGAGAAGCACAGCAGGGTTAGAACTATAAATGCAAATAAGAATAAAAGAAAGCAGTACAATAGTGAAAAAGTAACAACAATTTTTGGTATGCTTTTTCATTAATAGCGTTAATTGTAATAGGGTATGCCATTCAAACTGAACCAACATATTCCAACTTAATTACCATTCGTACAGATTTTAATTTTTAGATTACTCTTGTCAATGTAAAGTAATGAAAGTCCAAACATTGCGAGTTACACCCTTATTGAAAAAAAGGAAACGATTGTCTTATTATAAACTATAAACATCATATAATTGATGTTTATAGTTTATCGTATTATTAAATGCGTTTCGTTACATCCCTGGAGTTACTTTTACTGAATAAGCGTTTATTCCTTGTATCGACAACGATTGATCGACAGTCCTGTGCTTCCTACGCTATAATAACTCTTGGATTGTGGTCCTTATCTGTTCCAATACAATAATGCCACACACCATCTGAACGAGGTGTTGGTTATTCAGAAACAATAAATATTTTAAAATATATACATATACTAGCGAGAGATAGACAACCATCTTTTGTCCGCTAATGAATTTGCTGTGTTGATTCATTATAGTTTAGAAATGTTCTAACTATTCAACACACATCGAACAATTTTGTGGTCAAATATCCATCATTCAACCCCAATTCTTCCCTATTAATTTATATTTATTATCTCAAAGGTACATATTTATTAATTTTGTTGTTTCAGAACCTTCATAGTCGATATAATGCACTATTAGGTTTGTTTACGGAAATAATTAAATGTAAAATGTACATAACATACAAATACAAAAAGTATTTGTATTATAGTATACAAAAAGTATACTATAATAATATATATAATATACTGTATACAATATATATATATATATATATATATATATATATATAACTTATTTTTTCATCTTCTAAATTACTCTTCGGTGCATTTATACGGTGCATGAAAGTTAATGTATAGATATGAAACATATGAAAAACATATTAAACATTTATACTTTAAAACAATTAAAAGCTACTATTCTTTGACACCGTTCCATCTCATTCACATGGTTTATTTTACGTTGTATCAATACAAATTTCATACATTGTCTTTTGTCCATTCGGTCGTACTGTCTAATATAAGCCATTAAATGTGTTATTCAGATGAAATATCCTTTCACACGACTACTGGAGAAAAAAACTTTTCCAGTAATTATGTTGATCTTTTACTAATAATTACCAGAGGAAACGTAGAAGACTACTGCATTCAGTATATAATTATTACTTCTTACCACTATACTATTTAGAGGTTTTTATGTCGAAGTTGGATTACTCGAAGTCTTTAGCTGTCATTCGAATGTCAATATGCAGGAAACATTTGACTTGCAAATATCAACTTCGTGAGAGAGTCGGTACACAATTTTTACGTTCCCGCATCCATGGGCACATAAAAACGAATCGTAAATATTCAAATTTATCTTGCCCACTTCCGACGATGTTAAAAATCAAAGATTAGGCAAAGAATCGGACATATGCTAATTTACGGTCGTAAACAGCGTATTAACCCAGCGATTTGCATCAGCGGCGAATTCGAATGGCGGAAAAAGAGGTTTAGCCCAAATATTTACAGTAAATATTCCGCATAAGCTAAAAATAACTGAAAAAATACCAACAGTAATACCAATAAATTCACTAATTCACTCAGACTGGTTATTTTTAAGCCAAAAAGCTGTTCTGCCGAATTGAAAACAGCTCCACTCAAAGTCAAGATCATCGAATGGGATTGTAATCGACTGTACAAGAGAGGCACCCTTACGCTTATTCGCGAATCAAGTTGAACAACTTTTTTAAATATTTAACAAAGTCAAAGCAGACTGGAGTAAATTTCCAACCGATTTCATCAGGTTACCAATACGAAACGTGAATTACACAATTACGGATTCGTAATGACCGACTACCATTACGGTGGTCAGCCAATTACATTATAAGCGTAAATTGCCAGTAGGTAATTTGTGTTTCTATATTATCAAAATTTGAGCTTAATTTAAAAATAACAAAAAGCGATGCCAGTAATTCATGTGTAACGAATTGTGGTAAATGAAGTGCCAAATATAAGTTCAAGCAAGAAGTGTATTAGTCATAATCAGCTAGTAAAATAAATTGGAACAAAATGAAAAAGTAAAAGTTTCGCCCGCTGTTGCATAGGGTATGCTCAAGGTGAAACACTAACCAAGAAATAAGCCGAGGAAACAAATTTTCCAACGCCTTGAGAGCAATTCGAAGCAACGTTCTGATACGCTGAAATTAGTACAAAACGAAGCGCACTCCAGCTTTCAACCCCCCATGGAATTAGTGACCCATACCATACCTAGTGCTATACGAAATTCGAGATAATAATATTGTTTTAAATAAATAAGTGCTTTTATTATTTTTGAACTTGCAAATACTATTAGTCCTTATATTAATTGGCAGTTCATTGAATAATTTAATACACCTGCTAATAGGCAAATTAGCATAGCAAATTAATTTATGAACAGATACCCTTTAGTGGTATCGACTTAAGTGCACCTATTATGTTAAATAACTATAGAGGAGTAGACTAGAATTAAATTCACAGTAGTTGTTTTTAACAAAAATGAATGATATATCTATATGATATATATATATATATATATATATATATATATATATATATATTCGCGAGATTCGGTTAAAACTTGGCGGTTGAATGCAGGGCCTGTTCAGATTTTTTTTCTGATAATTCTTTTTATTTAAACGCCGTCTGAACGTCGAATGAAAAATCATACGATATTTTTTTTTTGCTTGAACAATCGCCGACTTTTCCCAAAAAAGTTTTTTTCGAAAATAAAAATTCAGCAATATCTTAACATTTTATATAAATTGCTTCTAACATTAGAATATATCTCAGATGTTATAAGGTTAGCTGCATCCATTATTTTAACCCTTAGGGTAAACAAATTTTCGCACATACCCATAAATGGTTTGTTTCAGAAACATATATAGAAAAAAATCGTTTAGGAATAAATCTGAAGACTGCGTGGGCCATTTAATATCCCCTGCCCTAGTCACAATGCGGTTTTAAAATAATTTGTTAAAAAATCTTCAAACCCTCATATATCATGCGTTGAACAGCCGCCTTGCTGAAATCAAATCGTGTCCAAGTCCGTTGAAGGAATGTTTTGAATAGATGGAACTGTTTTCGTTTCAAGTAAGTCTCGATATTTTCGGCCAATTAATATCCCATCAATAGGAAAGGGTCGCTCAAGATTCCATCCCAAACATTAAAGTTTTGGGAATATTGGGTGCGTATATAGTAGAAAACCTTTTATGCATGTTTTTATGAGACAAATATCGAACAACAGATGAATTGTGTTTTCTTTGTAATGGAAAAGTGCTCTCATCGATGAAAACAATATTTCCAATGAAGTCTTCATCTTGATCGGCTTTCTCCATTACGAGCTCACACAATTTCATTTTTCGAACATTACCTCGAGAAATAACTGATACATATGTTACGTGTAGAAAGAATTTTACAATAGATTACCTCTAAAACTAATAAACATCCCAACCACAACGTTGTTTTTATTCACATTTATTTTTAAATGTCATGAAAATGTCATTCTCCTGAAGAAACTTTTCTAGATAAACCTTCTGTTTGTTCGTTTTAATTACTACGAAGCAACAGATCTCCATTTCCACAAATAAATAGGGTACCATACGATTTAGAAAAGGAAGGTTGTAGATCTCTCATAAAATATGTATATTAAAACACCATAAGTTTCACCATAATCCCGGTATTTCGGTTGTCATAAGAAGTTCTGTTGGGTGCCATACAAAAGAAACCAAAAGTATCGTGAGTCGGTCATTAATTGAATAGAGATTACCTCGTACCGAGATATGACACCAACATACATACGTAAACGTCGTGCATATAAACTTTTATGAACGAGATCGCTGCATACGTCCCTCCCCATCTCACGCGAATTCTTATTACACGACTTGCTTTCGTTTACACCTGCGTCCAATAAACAAAACTTTCTCGTGGAAAGTCTCGGACAAATTAAGATAGAACGCTAGTCGTAATTTAATCGTACAATCATTCATAACTCTTGGGCATAGCGCTTAAGCCTTCAAGTGGCCGTATCTATACTAGGTGGTCTAGAAATTGGATGATGGAACAGTTCTATTTTTACTCGGTGACTTTATAGTACACAAAATGTATTTTCAAATATTTTATAACGCAGTTTAGCATAAAGCATTTCTTCACTTTCTATATGTGTACTTTGTACATTTTCTGCAAATGTGCTATAATCGAATTTACAAACCCATTTATCAATTTTAACAAAAAGAAAGCAAATAGTAATGTTCATTCTTACCAGACACGAAACCGTCAGTCGAAACTGAAAAGCTTCGACTGAGGGGATCTACAAACACAACAAATTTAATATAATTCAAACATAAAAAAGCCTGCCCTCTGAATTGTTTTGCTTATTTCTAAAGATTTATCTTGCAGGATATGCATTTGACTTTTGTTGCCGCTAGATAGATGTTGTTCTTCTTATTCTTATTGTACTCGGTAAAAAATATTAAATGCACAGTATTTGGAACTTTTGGTTTTGTAGAAAGTTCGTCAATGGTTACCACCAAACCAGGAAATTAACTGCTCGACGCACGTCTCGCCAACCAAGTCGGCATCATCGGGAATCACGAAAAACAGAGGAGTTAAAAACTACAGTCTGTTCTATTATATACTGAAAGGTGACAACCGGATATTGAACTTCTGTCGAGCGCGACCAATAGAAACAATTTAAAGTATATTTTTTGTTCCTGGCGTGATTTTTCTAAACCTGTATTTACACTTTATTGATTTTTATAAGTCATACTGGGGACTGAACGGTATTATCTCCCTTTCTTTATCAATTGAGTTATTGATAAAGATATATTTATCAATAACTCATCATTTAAAGTATATAATTCTGAACTTTCAAATGCATCCAAGAATCTATTGTTGAATACATTTTTAAGCAATCTCACGATTTCTACATTAATTCTATGATTAAATATAAAATAATAAAATAGCCTCTTTACTTGCATAAATTTATATACTGGGACGTTTCGTGAATACAAATTCACATCATCAGCCTACAATAATACACGTTAAAATATGAATAGTAATAAACTATTCGACACAAAATTTACAACTGCAATGTAAATTTAACATTGTAAATTTAACATAACAACGATGCCGACTTGGTCGGCGAAACGTGCATCGTGATATATGAGGCGAATACGATGGGCGGTCAGTGACACAGATATTTGTTTTCGCAAATATCATTAAAAATTAACAAACTTTTAATGTCTTATGTGGTGGTGCATTATCATGCAATAAAAACAGTTGCTTTCCTGTTGAATATTCAGGCCTAACACATACAGTTCTTGACCACAAGCGATGTAAAACTGCTAAACAATATTCTCCATTGACAGTTTTACGTTGTAGAACAACTTCATTGTGGACAATCTCTTGCAAATCATAAAAAGTAATCAACATTGTCTTGATTCTTGATTTCTGAAAGCGCAGGTTTTTTGGTTTTGGCTCACCTTTCGACTTCCACTCTGAAGATTGATGCTTAGTTTCTGAATCATATTTAAAGTACTATATTTCATCACCAGTTATGATCGAATCAAAAAATCTGGATCATTTTCAGCAGTTTTAATGAGGTCTTTACAATTCTCTACACGAGCAATTTTTTGGTCGTCATTTAAAGCATGTGGAACAATACGTGTACAAAGTTTTCTTTTTCCTCAATCTTGGCTCAAAATTTGACGAACAGCTTCTCTATTTGTTTCTAGTTCTTCAGCCAACATTCTCACAGTAAAATTTTCGACGACAGCAATGATTTCACGGATATTTCCAACAAATTTTCTACCAATTCAGCACGATATTTACGTTCTGGATGACCAGGTCTTTAACCATCATTTAAATCTTGACAGTCATTTTTAAAACAATTGAACCACTCATAAACTCTAACTTTAGACATACAATCATCACCATAAACTTTTTTCATCAATTCGTAAGTCTCAATTTTTTCCCAGTTTAAAACAAAATTTAATATTTGCTCTTTGTTCCATTATGTTTTTACGACATCAATACAATTTTTACCACCATTCAAACGGCTGTATCTTTGTAACCCCTCATCCGATTGGCATGAACTTGAGTGCGTTCGAAAGAGGTGACTTGTTTCTTTTGATACTTTCGATCGATGGCGCTACTTGTACTATGATTTAAATTCTAATTCTCGTTGTTTAATTGTCATACTGTGTATTTTTTTGCTCCATGCTGTTTTTTACGACGACGAATACTTTCTGACCGTCATAAGAAAAATCATGCGCCATTGGTTCGCACACAAATTTTACTTTCTATTTACAGACAGATGCACAGGATTTTCAGAAATGTCCAATTCTCACATAACCGCAACTCATGAGGCAACCAAACTTGCAGTATGGTAAAGATTAAAATAAAACACTCTAACTGCTTCAATTGAGAAAGTCAGCGGCGTAACAAAATTAATTTACTGTTAAATAGCAGGAAAAGAAATATTCATTATTATCAAAGGGTATTAACATTGAATTTTATACTATTAAAGGAGCGAAAATTGTATATTTGTTAATTATAAATTACAGGAAACAGTTTGAAAAGTTCGAATAATGAAAAAATACTTATGTCACGAACGCCTATATTTGAAATGTCAAGATCTGGTTATTTTTTAATGACACACACAAAAATATTGCAATACCAGCAAATTACGATAAAGAAATTCTTCCAAATCCCACGTGATCAATCTGGATTTGATAACGTGGCATTTGGACATTTATGAAAGCCCGGTACCTTGCGAATTATATAAAATTCCAATAGACGGCATTATAATACTACGGCGGTAAATTGGAAGTTCAGGTGAAATATTTACACACTGTTTATATAAGGTAAGTTATAGTCAAATTTTACCACATTCCGTAAGTTGTGGTTAAGTTTAGCATAGCCAACAGTATTAATATATACCATTTGCCAACGCTACTGCATTTTAAATTATAAGGTAGTAATCTTACTAATTCATGTCCTTTTAAATAATCTCACGACTGTAAACATCAATTAAAGTTTGTGATTCGCAAGGAAGAGATTACGATTAAATTACCCACAGTCAACATTAGTAAATGTGAATCACACATTTTGTTAGCTAAGGGTACAATTGAAGCTAAAAAGGAGCAATCTTGCCAAATGTGGACACATCATTACACAGACACGAATTCGGCTCATGTGTGCTTGCACAGACAGTTTCAACATGTAATCGTGTCCAGCCCCTAGGCTGTAGGTCACACAGAACACAGTGAATGACCTGACCGCGGTGATGGGCGACGCAATGCGATTTTTGTAACTATGTTCCGATTAATTTAGTTTAGTCGTTTAGGCTTACAACACTACTCTCCCAGCGGCCGCTCAGATCACGTAACGCGAATATGTACACCAAACGTAAGTTCTCATAGATCTGAGTAGATTTACACTTCCTCGCTGTAGGAATGCGGCATTTGCGCGATGAATAGCTGCACACCTTTGAAGATCTTTGACTCGTTCGTCATTATTTGTGCGGTAAGCAAAGAAGGAATGCAATTTTCTAAAAGATTGTATCGCATGTATTGAATATAAGTGCAAAATGTTCACTTGCCTATCACTCGGCAAAACATATCGTAATTTATAGTTGCACGCATACAATATTGGACATGCTATCCATACTTTCTGCTGATTGAATTATTGTGCCATAATTGTTAAAAGATAACTATAACGATAGAGTAACAAGTGAGAATACAGCAGCAAGTGGGTAATAAATAAACTTCTGCCTGAAATGCATTCAAAAACATTAACACTAGACAAATGAAATAATTTGCAAATAAATTACACTAAACTGCTTGTTGAGTTCATATCTTACAGACCTTGTATACGAAGCAGGTCACGTGTAAAAATCTTGGGCCATATATAAAATATCAGGCAACATTTCAATGTGGTTGTTGTCCAAAAATATGGTAAACATTTACAATTTAAATTAAGTACCTTAAATTAGGTTTTAGTTAATAGCTTAAATATTTGGCTTTCTCTAACTTTGTTTGCAAATGTCCTTCAAGACGAAGTTCTCCCTTTAATAAGGGAGACCTTTCTCATATTAATATATGAGAAATCTTTTAAGGATCTCTCTCCACAACATTGCAGATCGTAGATACATCTGCAATGTTAGGAAAACATTATCAGCAATTTTTGCTTTCAACGTATTAAAGGCATTTTGAAGACATTCAATCAATTCATTGAAACATTCTATACGGCGTATGTACTAAAGGTTTTTACTAACGGTTTTTACTAAAGGTTTTAGTACAAAATAGAATGTAGAGCAGTTTTTAAGCATTTTGCCGTTCTGATGATCCCGACGTGCGTCAAGCAAAATAAACTTTTCGATTTTGGTGCAGTGGTGGCACTATTCAAACTTTGTTAGTTAGCCAAAGGTTCCAGAATCCTCAACCCTAAAGTTATGGGTTTGGAATCTTTGACTTACAAGGGTTACAACATCTAGACGTCGAAAATGAAGGAACCATGTTGACAGAATGACCGATGACAGTTGGGCAAAATGGGCGAAAAACGAGAGCCTAATAAGTCGGCCAAGACCCTTCTAATATTAGGTCTTGGCCGACCACCTAAAGGATGGTGCGAGAGTTGGTCATTTGCTTCACAGGCGGCTGAATAGGCAGGAAAAAACAAGACTACGTCTTAACACTAATAACAAAAAGACAAGGGAAGTGCCACAACTATCACTCATGCAAACTGAGCTTTCTATTTATATATTACACATATACCAGAAGGTTAAAAGGTATAAACTACCCCTGTTTCTTTGAAATAATTTAAAAACCTCCCGCGAACTTTCGGGGAATATTACATATCCTCTATCCGTAAGAATAACTGTCAGGTATTTCGAAAATACTTTGAAGAAAAACCGTAAATTAATCACACAATAAGATGTTTGTCATAAAATAAGGCATTTACGACATTTAGGGATGGTTGGTGTTACTTGTTGATTTTGATGAAATTTAGCGCAGTGCTTATTTTCTGCGTGACGTAAAAACCTTCAAAGGGATTTATAAGGGTTAAAAATTAGGGGTAGAAAGTACGTTTTCACCAATATCTTATTCGATATATCGAATTTTATATGACTAATTTAATTTCTTGTTGTAAAATGTTATTTTTATTCGACACGTGGGGCAAGAGTTCAATGTACCATTTACGATTGCGACCTATGTTAAATTTAACTCGTCTATCGTATACCAGATAGTATTATTGTATGTATCAGTAACCGAGTCCTTAAAAGTGTAATCTTATAAAGTAACATTATACAAGTACGATCCCTGTTAAAGTTAGCTTGTCCGAATAATATATGTACATGTGGTGGCTACTAGGCAGATTTCAGTTTCAAAGCAACAGACAGAAGCAATGGTTCACTTAACGTTCTAAACTTGCCTATTAAATAGAGTAGTGTTCACTGGTCCACATCCTCCAACTCATTACATGTCTCAAAAGAAGTACTTATTGCCTTGTTGTACCCTATATTTTCTGGATAGATTACACAGGTGGAGTCAAACAATAGAAAAGAAGCTATACATAAGGCCATGTGTGAATTTTTCAGGAAAATATTTCTTTCTATATGGCTCATAACGAAGTTATGAGCCATAATGATGTTATAAAGCGCTCGATTTTACGTACACTATGAGATTCTCCTTTATTCAACATCATGTAATAAGAACGTGTGACTTGTGTTAAATACAACAAGTTCTTGTCCAAAATATGCGTCTGTTGTCACCTTTAACAAGACATATGTTAGTCTAGCTAATTTGATATTATATGTAGACATATCAAATTATTTGATATAATTTGATATGTCTATACTTTAGTGCATACTGTAAGGTATCCTTACTCTAATTACTTGAGTTGCTTGGATTTGGAAATATTCCTTGTACTGCAGCCGATCGCACCAAAATTTGTTAGTGTGTCTTCCTATTCTTATAAACCATGGTATTTGGATTTGGTCAATTTTGTGGCATATGTTAACTTAAAGTCACGCCAACTATTTGGTTAGCTTATAATACACAAAGCAATATAAATAATTTTTATTTTCAGTTTTCTACTGGTCGTTCTGAATTGTGTTTTGCCGAAGTGGTTTTTCCTTTGCACAGTATGTTACTACACACTGCAAAGTATTATTAGTAGTACATATTATTTGATCAGAAATACTATACAGCTTTTTGATATACATATCGTCGTTTTTTTTTTAATTATACGACGAGTACGTAAACTTTTTAAGTTTACGTACTCGTTAACATATCTTAGTTATACTATATAAGAACATTCATATTGCATGTCATAAATTTCCTTCTGAATTTATGTAAATAAAATCTAATCTACGTGATTTGCATACTGACTAGTAATAGCATTAACTATCCCACGCATATAATTCCCATTACAACGAACGCATGAGCAAAAATGTGTTTTGAAAGCTATTACAATACTATCGAAATGAAATAGTATATTTCTACATTAAGTAATGTTCACATTATTTCTACCAATTACTAGGCATGTTAACGGAACGTATACTAAAGTTGTTAAGCGTTTCCTTACCTTATCCCCACTACCCATTTACACAATATCTCCCCATACAGCGTTTCCCGCCCCGTGTTATCTAGCCACGGATACAGAGCCCATGGCCCTACCCTTTACAACTGCCAACCCGTCCAGCGTTTCCTCTAAATCTATTAAACCTAATCTATCAAACTATACAGAGGGCTAATCGGTATTTGTCCTCTGTCTTTATTAAGCCTATTCCTACATTTAACAATTTCTATGCTTTCAAATACACTTATATTTTCTATACTTATCCGGTGGTTGCTGTTGAAAGCATGTTCGGTAACGCCAGATTTTTCGGTACGACCATACTTTAAGTGAGCCATATGCTCTTTGAGTCTAGTTTTGACTGATCTTCTAGTTTGCCCAATATACTTTTTATCACAATCAGTACAGCTAACTTGGTATATTCAACATATCTATTTTGTCTTCAGGATTTTTCAACAATGTTTTTAATATATTTTTGGACTATAAAACTAATTTCATGCCTACGATATTGAGAATCTTAGCAAAGCCCTTAGTGAACTGAGAGAAAGGCGGCGAAATGAATTTTTCAGTTCATTGTTCTGTTGGAAAAACGTGGTATCATACAATTTTTTTATATCTGATATGATGGGATATGATAGGAATTTAGTGGATAAGTTAATTCATCGCCATAGATATTAACTTTGTCAGCTGGTATTCAGGTGGCAGGGAACCTTGTCATACATGCTGGATACCTTGTCAGCTAGTATCTAGTTTTTATGCTATAGATCACTATTCACAAATACACACTAGCCTATTTTACTCAGTCTCTAGTTGTTGATAAACATATAAAAGGTACAATAGTTATTAAAATAGTAAACGGTAAAAATAATGGTACTTTTGTGAGTGTATTTTTGACCGTTTCGCAGTCTTTTAACCTAATGTACATTACGTCTCTATCCGTTATTTACCAATGCCTAAAATACGTACAACTGTGTGACTTATTGCGTATGCTTATTATAAAAAAAGAATTATAATGGTATATATTAAAATCTACACTCACTTAGATTGTTATCTACTGTTAATAGAATATATTTTAATGTACAATGTTGAATATATTCTGATCCAATTTTAATTTTATTTACGCTATATATCGCCGTTAAATGCCTTTAAAAGCGATTCTCTTTATCTTTACACATAATTAACTTCACGACAATATTTGTTACGCATGAATGTGTTGCTCGGTTCCGCATGGAAACTACAACCATAAATCTCCAAAAGCGTTGTCGAGAACAGGGCGAAATGCGCTACCTTGCATACTAAACACGGCAGAATATGAAACATTTACAGAAAACATACACTTCTAGTTAGCGTCTTTTTATGCGTAGCGGTGTTGCCCGTCGCATTTCACTAGCAACACGTTATTTCTATATTTACTATCACCTCTTCACATAAACAGTGTGTGTACAGTTAAAAATACTTTGCACAATTAAAATACATAGCATCTCCTACTCCGTTGCACTTAGAAAGTTAGCTTGAAAGGATTCCGGGTTTTTATTGGGCGCTTGAATTTATGAAGACACGGCCGATTCCGTTTCATTCATGAATTTCTCCTACCAGCGAGCTATATTTATTTATAGGTCACCAAAAATTTAAATAAATTGATAATGGCCGACTAATAGTCGATTTGGACAATGTTAAAAAGTTAACATTTTCAGCCATGAATCTCGTATATAGTACGTATGTTTAAGGGATGTAATACGATTATTCATTAGTATTGTTTGTTCATAACCTATGTAACAAAATGTAAGCATTGTCACCACTAACAGACTTACGATGCTATTTATTCTAACAAAGCGACGGTTAATTGCTTTTTAATATCATTGGCACAAATCAACATCAGAAGGAATTGTCTGTTGATAATTCAATCAATACTTCATATATAATTAAATTGTTTGATGTACATTCTTTGAAGGAATTTAAGACCTGCATGTTACCCATACGAATATTTTCTTTAGATGAGAAGTAATAAATAAATTGTTAGACTGTTAATAAACAGCTTTTTTTTAACTTGACGAATATTCAAAATTCCCAAAATAATTCTGTTGCTTAAATCGCTCGAAATACTTAATAAATCAGAGAAGTAAATCAACATGGAAAAATAATTCTCAAATTGGAATTGCTTGAATTGATACGATTTCTATTTTCGTCTTGTTATCGTAACGGCAGAACACAACAATTGTGGATAGACATACAAACGGCAATCATCAGAAGCAAATGATTTGCCTTTGATGCTTCTGATGATGAGCTTTTTGGCTTTAGTATCGTGGTGGTATTGTTGAATTTTGTTACTAAGCCAAAGGTTCCAAAATCCACAACTTAATACATTCGATGGTTTTAAATTCGTTAAATTATTGTTTTGTGTTTTTTTTTTGTTAAAACAAACAAAAGGTCAGTTATTTTTATAAGATGTGATTTTTACCTTTTTTATTCAAAAAAGTTAATATCTCCGTAACGAGTTGACCGATTTGAAAAAAGTCTTGGTTGTGTAGAAAATAAAAGAGTTTTTCAATGAGGTGCCACTCGATACTTTATGCAATTGAAAAATGTTAAGAGGGTTGTAACACCCCTATAATTTCATCCCTGTGGATGAAATTAAATTAATAATTCTTATTCAAAAATCAATTCCCTTCACAATAGAACTTGATATGTTTTCAGAATTTTGTAAAAACCTTGCAATTGTTAAATTATGCTGGTGGTAAATTTTCGATGGAACACCCTGTATTATAAACCGCATTGTATTTAACAGTAAACACGTTAAACTACACGTGATTACTGTACGTGATACGTGAACGTATTAAAGTCAGTGCATATGGGATACGTGCGGCTATGAATATATCTCCATCTTGGAATGGGAGACATGCAGCTTTTTGCTTCTGTTTATGTTAAACGCATAGTCAGTCCATATCTATTTATTCATTATCAAGTTTTAATAATAACAATCTTTTTATTCGGGTATTGCTACAGAGGGTATTGCTAAGTTCTAGTATTGCTACAGACGAGCTACATGTACCGGACTTGCTGATAACGTCAAAGTAAAATGAATAGTATATATAAATTAGCACAAACAGTCAATACATCTTCATTCGTTCGTCTCCTCCACAGAATTCCCTCCCTCCTCCCACCAAACATTTTTCTCAACACTTTTTTCTTACTTTTGCTTTCCTAGATACTGACTTCGACCTCATCAATTTATTTAAACTTCCAGCACTTTTGCTTTCTTTGGTCATCCTTTTAGTGATCTCTTGGTCTTCTTCGCTATTTGTTGGTAAGGTCGCTCCCAAGTATTCAAAAGATTCAACTTTCTCAAACTTATACTCCTTCCTTCCATTAGATATCCTGACAGTCCGTCCAATATGTTCCTTGTCACCTCGCAGCTCTGTATATTTGATTTTTTCTTCATTTATTTCCAGTCCATACTTTTCAGCCATATTTTCTATTTTCCAAAAAATCTCCTCCAGTTCTCCAGGCCTACGCGTTAGCAAGACCTGTAGCTCACGCGCGTGAGCTACATCATCTGCATAGGCGATACATTGATGTCTGTGGTGAAGGATTGTGCCGCTCGTGTGGATTTCTCCGTCTCTTAAGATTGTTTCCAATACCAGGTTAAATTATAGGGGGAATAGCGGATCTCTCATCCGTAATCCTCACTTAGTGTCAAAACTATCAGACGTGTGCCTCTCAGTCATCAATTTACTTTTAGTCTCACTTAAAGCATATCTAATCAGTCGAACTATTTTAGTTGGGAATCCAAAATGCTATAGTACTTCGATAAGTTTATTTCTCTTTATGGTATCGCATGCTTACGTGAAATCGTTGAACATCATATGTAGTGATAGATTAAAATGAATAGTAGTTAGTGGAATAAAAAAACTAAAATTAATTACATGAAAATTAAGTGCATGAAAATTAAAAGCTTCCACTGGTAAAGACATCCTCCACATTATATAAGGGTTTATGACTTAAGGAGTTAACTTAAGCTTAGTCACACACACATTAGTCTTCATTCTCACTAGTAACTCGTTCCAAATCTTAATACATGCGTAGAGAGCACTTTTCTGGTAAGTAGTAAGTCTGTATTTTGGTAGCATACATTCCTGATTGTGTCTGGTGTCATATTTGTTTGGCATCATATCTTATGAGAAGTAATTCTTGTTTTCAAATTGAAGACGCACACTCAAGTATATACAATGCTGGGGGAGTTAATATTCCTTCTTCTGAGAATGCTTCTCTACACGAATCTCTGTAGTTCAGTCGATATGATATTCTAATCGCCCTTTTTTTGTAACATGAAATCTGTTATGGCATAACCCGACGCACCCCAAATCATTATCAGGTATCTCAAGTAGCTCTGAGTATTAATTATGACCTATCCTAGCGAAAACAATACCAGGAGGCTATTGCAGCTCTCTAGGAAGAACCTACGCCTCATTACTGGGGTTTTCACTGGACACTGTGCGGTACGGAAGCATTTGTTTAATATGCTACTGGTGGGAACGTCTACCTGTAGATACTGTGAGCAGGACGAGGAGACGGGAAGACACATTCTGTGCGAATGCCCAGCCCTGGAACAACTCAAGACTAATATCCTACGGGAACCGTGTCCGACCGCAATTGAAATCAGGAGCATTCCTCTGAGCTCTGTCTTAGCCTTTGCGAAAGCAATGAGCTGGTTGACTCAACCAGAGTGAATGTTGGGAAGATGCACAAGGGGCCCGCTAGGGCCTAGGTGCTGTAGGCCTTTCGTACCCTCCCACATTCATCTAATCCAATCCAAGTAGCTCTGAATATTACTGAAATAGCATTTTTCCAATTTCATGTTAGTGTTATTTACCAGAATTTTGAGGCTAAAAATATTTTGGCACAACTTACGACTTAACTGGTCAACAAGGAATTTATAA